>NAVB01002039.1:0-16903 GCA_002179805.1 Acanthamoeba lenticulata | reverse complement strand
AAAACAAAACAAAACAAAACAAAACAAAACAAAACAAAACAAAACAAAACAAAACAAAACAAAACAAAACAAAACAAAACAAAACAAAACAAAACCACAAAAAGAAACAAAACTAAACAAAACCACAAAAAGAAATAAAAATGAAACTCACTACAAATTCACGACAGAGCCGCTGGACGGGCTGCCGGTGGTGAGCCTCGTGGCGGTGTCGGACAACATGCCGGCCGAGGAGCGCCAGCTGTGGATCGAGACGCAGGAGGAAGAGGGCCGCGCCCTTTCCGACCGGCACCAGCTGCGGGTCGTCAAGTCGGACCACTACGTGCCCTGGTCACATCCATCCAGCGTGCTAGAGGCCGTACAGGACTGCCTGCTCATGGGCCATGCGTCGCCACAGCCGCAGGAGGACAAAGAGGACTTCCTCAGCAGCGCCTGAACACCCCATCGCCTCTACAAACGCTGTAAATAAATAATAAAATAAAAAAACAATATAATGCCTAAATTTCCAGAAATAAATCACAAATTTGTTTTATGAGTGGACAAGTTCTGGGCATTACTCGACGACTTTGGAGAGGCGGGCGGCCTTGATCTGCTTGATGAGCCGCGAGTTTTCGCCCTTCATCATCTCGAGGTCCTTCTGCAGGCGCTCCATGTTCAACGAATCCACACGGCCCTGGAGCTGCTCGATCTTGACCTCGAGCTCCATGATGCCGTTGCGCGTGTCGCCGGTCTCCTCGAGCATCTGAACCAGCTTCTTGAACGACGTGTCCATCGCCACCAGGTCCCTGTACGCCGTCTTGCTCGTCTCGTCCTGTTGATCCGCGCCCCAATCAGATTTATTCCAATAAATTGAATTATTTTAAAAGAAAAGAAATAAATGTACCTTTTTGGCGTCGGCAAACATTTGGTTGTCGGCGACGGCGTAGCTCCGGGTCAAGGTGTCGGTGGTGAGGGTGATCTCCTTCATGAGGTTCCGCATGTCGATCAGCACCTTGTTGATCTCCACCTTCTGCTTCTTCACGTTCTTGACGATGTCCAGGATGCGCCTGGTTTTCATCATGATTTTTTGGAGCAAAAAGAAAAGGTCAGAAAATGAGAATTGTAATTGGACTATAAAAATAATAACAATTAAAAAAGACTTACCGCGTGTAGACGGATCTGCTGACCTCCTTGGGGAGGCTCTTGTAGTACTCCAGCAGCTCCTTGTACGCTGATTGGACACAATGAATAAAAATAAATTAGAACAAATACTATAAATCGAATCAAAAATCAAATTTGATGTGTAGCGTACTTTCGTTCTTCTTCTTGATGTCCTCGGCCAGGGTCTTCATCTGGAGGCGCATGCGCTTGATCTCCTCGAGCTTGGGTGCGCTCTCGTCCTTTCGGTTGCGCATCTTGTCGCGCAGGCCGCGGTACTCCTCGAGCAGCGGCACCCTGTGCTTCTCCCACTCGTTGGCCTGCCGCGCGCGCGTGTGTGCGCGTGTGTGCGCGTGAGTGCGTTGAACCGACAGCGCACACGCATGCGCGTGCGTGCGGTGAGGCGCGTGTGTGTGCGTACGAGCTCGAGGAGGCGCTGAGCGCTGGCGGCCGAGATCTGCTGGAGCTTCTTGATGTTGTTCTCGGCGTCGGGGAGCAGGTCGAAGGTCTTCTTCATGACCTGGTACTTCTCCTGCAGCTCCTTCTTCTTGGCCTCCTCCGTCAACGTGTCCGCCTCCGTCTGCACAAAATTCCAGAAAATATTAATCATTTGAATTATAAATAAATAAATAAATAAATATTCAATGATGGAGGAGGCGAACCTGGCGGATGTTGGTGATGAAGGTGGCGATGGCCTTCTCGTACTTCTCGACCTCGGCCTTGCAGCGGGCAAGCAGCGCGTCGAGCTCCTCGATCTCGGCCGCGCGCCGCTTCTCCAGCTCCTGCTCACCACCCCCCCCCCAAAGACAGTTGGCCAAACACGAACACATGCCATGCATTCCTTTGAGGGGAAGGGGGTAGAGGACGAACCTCGTCGCTCTCCTTGGGGGCGGCCTCTTGCTTGTCGCGGATGGCGACCTCGCGGCCAAACTTGGTGTTCTTATTGGCGTCGGTGGTCTCCAGCGCGGCCAGGATGTCGGCCAGGCTCTCCGGCACCTTGAACGCCGCGGCGCCCACGGACTCGCGCAGGGCCTCGGCCATGGCTTTGTTGATCCCTGTCGTGTCCCCGTCACAGGCCCAGCCCAGTTCAGCCCGTGAGGCCCGGTCCATCCCGTCCCGCCCGCCCAGCCCGTGAGGACCGGACGAGGCTGGCGCGAGCCCAAGACGATGATGACGATGGTGATGATGAAGAGACGTACCGTCCTGCTTGCGGCGCTTGTACTCAAAGGGGTTGACGCCCGAGTCGACGCCGACCCGGTTCCACTCGTCCTCGCGCTCCTTCTCCTCGGCGTAGGCCGACAGGTTGTGCTCGAGGATCGACGGCACCACGTCCCGCCGCTCGCTCGGCTGCTCGGTCACGAAGGGCAGGTACTCCCTGATGTATGCCTCCAGCCCTGCGCCGCAACAATAAAAGATAAACAAAATATTAATGAATATTACAAAATAATTCAATAAATATACAATAAAATGGTAATGCGCACCAGCGTTGCGGGTAGACTTGGGGCCGGGGACGTAGGCCGGGCGGAGCGGGACGGTGGCCAGGCGGTAGACCTCGGCGTAGTTCTGGCGGCGCACGGGCGTCGGCGCCCACGCCTCCTTCATGGCGGCTGTACAGGCACGAGAGGAGAGCGTGGATCAGGCCAAGGCCAGACAAAAGGGGGAGGCTCAGGCCAGCCGGTGGGCCGCACCCTGGAGCTCGGCCTTGATGGACTTGTTGTAGGCCGTGACGGGGTCCTGCAGGGCCTGCGAGTCGTTCTCGCCCTCGGGCTCCGGCAGCTCGTTCACCAGGAACCTGGTGATGGTAGTGATGGCCATCATGTTGATGATGACGACGATCATGATGAGAATGGGTACGCGGATGCGATCATCAACTAGAACGTACCGGAGGATCTGGCGGGTGGTGGCCTCGTTGGGGTAGACGAGCTCGTGGTAGCCCAGGTCGCCCTTGTAGCCCAGGCCCTTGATGTACTGCGCCACCTCGGAGCAGATGTTGACCTGCAGGTCGGTCGCGGCGGTGACGGCGCGGTCAGGCCTCGACGGTTGCAATGACGACAAGGACGGGGACGCGGCACCTTTTGGGACATCTGGCGCGGGAGTGTGCGCGGGTAGGGCTGCGAGGGGTCGATGGCCTTCACGAGCGCCAGGACGGCATTGGCCACATCGTCTGTCTTGAGCTCCTTGATGGACTTGATGTCGTCATCCAGCGAGCTGAAAGGATAGCGTCAAACAGGGCGAACATAAGTGACGAAAGCTTCAGCAATTACTGTAAATCTCTAAGCAGTGATTCAAAACAATGCCGGGGGTGGGGGGAGTGCAATTGTGCTGAGAAAAAGGAGGGTGCGCGTACAAGCCGATTGACCTCAGGGAATGGATGATAATCTCGTCTACTTCTTCCATTTTTGCGTCCCGCACCAGCCACAATTGAACAGCAAGATCAATAAACGGGATGAGCTGAATTCTCCCCTGTCTTCTCGAGACGGAATGCTGACGTCAGCATAACTTGAAATGTCAACCAGATGCGGTTAATACTGTTTGACAATTGGCGCGTACCCAAATCGTGGGTCGCACAAGCCACCTCGGTAAGCAGTTCCCTGCTGTGCTGCGGCTCTCTCGTCACGTCAGGCCGCGGGCGTTTGCGGAGAAAGTTCAGGGGCCGCTAGCCCGCCCAAGAACGAGGACACTCTAGACACCTTCCACCTTTGGAACGAATCGCCCACACGTTACAGACCATTCACGCCAACACACTGCAGCATCATCCTCTCCATCTTCACACACGAAATCGCCGATAGAAGGCCAAGACGGCGCGACGGACGATTGCGGCATTACAACACCTCATCGTTCAATCAAATCAATTCGGATCCAAACGCGGGCACAAAATGGCAGACATGCGCAAGTTGGAGCTGTTTGTTGATGGCATGACCTGCAAGTACGCACCTGGTGTTCCTTATTTATTTGAAATTGATATATATATATTTTTAAAATGCTATTTTACGTCTTCATCTTTGACTTATCGCGAGCGCCACCATCTGCACACACAAACGAGCAGCAGCTGCGCCGCGACGGTGCAAAGTTTTCTGCAGTCGTTGGACGCCGTCAAGGAGGCGCAGGTCACCTTTGCCGACCGCAAGGCCAAAGTGACCACCTCGCTCCCGCTTGAGGAGGTGTGCGCCACCCTCACCGACCTCGGTGCGTCCTTCTCCACCACCACTACCATCACCACTTGGTCCTCGTGGGCTGACGTTGAACCCGCGGCCAGGCTTCCCCTCGCGGCCTTACGACGACGCCACGGGCGCCGTCCTCGACTCGCCGGTGCCCTCGAGCGGCCTCTCGCCGACGACCTCTGGGTCGATGATGGCGACGCCAACCACCACCACAACGACGACGACGACGACGAGCACGACAAACACGACGATTGACTTGGCCGCCGTGAGCGAGCTGCCCACGCCGGCCGACAAGGCCCTGTGCCGCATCGGGATCAAGGGCATGACCTGCGGCGCCTGCGTGGCGACGATCGAGAGCTACGTGCCCAACGCCGTCGAGGGCGTCTTCTCCATCTCCGTGGGCCTCCTCGCCGAGCGGGCCGAGGTGGTCTACGATCGGCGCAAGACCAATCCCAAGGAGATCGCCACCGCCATCGAGGACGTCGGCTTTCAGGCTCAGCTTCTTGTCGAGGTGCGCTGCAACCAACCTCCTTTAAATTTATGATTTTTAAAAACAATAATTGTTAAAGTTCTAAAAATTGGATATATATATGTTGGAATGACAACTATGATTGGCAGCCGACGGTGAACAGCGTGAGGCTGCGGATCGGGGGCATGACGTGTGCGTCGTGCGTGGGACGCGTGGAGCGCGCGGTCTCGCCCCTGCCCGGCGTGCTGAGCGTCTCCGTCAACCTCGCCACCGAGGTCTGCGACATCACCTACACCACGGGCGGCTCGACCACCCTCCGCTCCCTTGTCGAGACCATCAACGATGTGCGTCTTGCCACCACCATCATCATCATGACCTTCATCATCATCATCATCTTCTTCATGTTCATGTTGCTCATCGGGGTGTCGTGTCGACTGCAGGCGGGCTACACGGCGACGCTGTACGTGAAGGACATGAGCGAGCACGAGAAGATGCGGCGGGCCGAGCTCGAGTACCTCCGCTTCACCCTCATCTTCAGCGCCATCTTCTCCGTCCCCGTCTTCTTCCTCGCCAAAGTGGGCCCCCATCTCGAGTGTACGTGCGCGCGCGTTGTCCCCTCCCTCGCTGGCCATGCGTCATGCTGACGTCACACATCTGTGCTGACGTGGCGTGGCCCAATCACAGCGCTGGCGCCGCTGTACCAGGGCTACCTGCACCTGATCAGCATCCAGCTCATCCTGCAGCTGCTGCTCACGACGCCCGTCCAGTTCGTCTCTGGCAGCAAGTTCTACGCGGGCGCCTGGAAGGCCCTCAAGCACGGCGGCGCCAACATGGACGTGTTGGTCTCGCTGGGCACGTCGGCCTCCTACCTCTACTCGGTCTTCTCGATGGTGATGTGCTTCTTCGTGCCGCACTACCACCCGTTCGTGTTCTTCGAGACGTCGGCCATGCTCATCACCTTCATCTCGCTCGGCAAATACCTCGAATACGTGGCCAAGGGCCGCACCTCAGAGGCCATCCAGAAGCTCATGTCCCTCCAGGTATGTCGCACATTCCACGCATTCCTGACAAGCTGACAAGGCCCAAGAATGTATGCTAACAAAATGACGGTCTAACGACTGGGCTGGACCACCAGGCGACGACGGCGACGCTGATCAAGATGAACGGCGACGAGGTCCTCGAGGAGAAAGAGGTCGCGCTCGAGTTGATCGAGGTTGGCGACATCCTCAAGGTGGTGCCGGGCGCCACGGTGCCCACCGACGGCGTGCTCATCAAGGGCCACTCGGCTGTCAACGAGGCCATGATCACCGGCGAGTCCATCCCCAAAGAAAAGGTCCTTATTTACGTTCCTTATTTTATGGGTAATTATTTCATTCGATTGTTTTATTAACATTTCCAAAATGTTTTGATTCGCGCAGATCGTCGGCTCGGAGCTGATAGGAGGCACGATCAACGCGACTGGCAGCTTCTTGATGCGCGCCACGCGCGTCGGGCGCGACACAGGCCTGGCGCAGATCATCCGCCTCGTCGAGGAGGCCCAGACCCAGAAGGCGCCCATCCAGGTCAGCACATTTTTTTTTTTTTTTTGTTATTTTCAAAGTATTCACCACCCAAGCTTGTGCTGCTCGCAGGGCTGGGCCGACAAGGTGTCGGGCTACTTCGTGCCGGTGGTGGTGGTTCTCGGCTTCATCGTGTTTTGCATGTGGCTCGTGCTGACCCACCTGGACTGCTTCCCGCACGACATGTACCCGCCGGGCAGCAATGGGCCCCTCGTCTCCCTCCTCTTTGCCATCTCCGTCGTCGTCATCGGTACACACCCAACAACTATTCCAAGCACTTTATTTCTTTTTCTTTTTATTTGTTTCGAAACGATTTCAGAAAGCAAAATGAGTTTTAAATTAATATTTGTGGATGTGATGATCAAATGCAGCGTGCCCGTGTGCGCTGGGCCTGGCGACGCCCACAGCGATCATGGTGGGCACGGGCGTGGGCGCGATGAATGGCGTCCTGATCAAGGGCGGCCTCCACCTGGAGCGCGCTCACAAGGTCAACACCGTCCTCTTCGACAAGACCGGTATTTATGCTCTTAAATTTTATTATTTATTTATTATTTATTTATTTTGCTTTTTGAGTCCTCAAGAATTAAAGGAGAATGTTCGCTCACGCAATACACTTGACGACAGGCACGTTGACGCACGGCAAGCCAAAGGTGACCGACGTGAAGCTCCTCACCGACCGCATCACGCGCCGTCGCTTCCTTGAACTCGTCGGCCTGGCCGAGTCCTCCAGCGAGCACGTCCTCGGTACGTTCCTCTTTTTCTCATTTCTTTTTTCTTTTCTTTTTATTTACTTTATTTTCAGGGCGGGCGATCGTGGAGCACGCCAAGGAGGAGGGGATCGACATCATGGGCGCCGAGCACCTCGTGGAGAACTTTGAGGCCGAGGCCGGCCGGGGCGTGTGGTGCGACATCCACGAGTACCGCGTCTTGGTGGGCAAGCGCGAGTGGATCCGCGAAGTCACCCACCTCGCCCTCCCCGAGGTACGGCCTTGCCTTTCTCCTCGCCCGCCCACATCATCCGCCCGCGACTCACGCGCGTGTGTGCGGCGCTTGTGTGCGCGATGCGCGTGTGTGCGGTGCCGAGCAGGACGTGGAGATCAAGGTGCAGGAGTGGGAGCGGCAGGGCATGACCGTGGTGCTGGCCGCGCTGGAGCCGCGCGAGGAGCCCGGCGCAAAGGGCAAGGAGAAGGACGCGGGCGAGCGGGCCGAGGGGCTGGCGGGCCTCGTGGCCATCGCCGACACGGTCAAGCCCGAGGCCGCCGCCACGGTGCGGTACCTGCGCGGCATGGGCATCGAGTCCTGGCTGGTGACGGGCGACAACCGGCGCACGGCCCACGCCATCGCGGCGCTGGTCGGGATCTCGTCCAATCACGTCTTTGCCGAGGTCCTGCCTTCGGAGAAGGCCCGCAAGGTGGCCGAGCTCCAGGGCCGGGGCCGCACCGTGGCCATGGTGGGCGACGGCATCAACGACTCGCCGGCGCTGGCCCAGTCCGACGTGGGCATCGCCATCGGCGCCGGCACCGACGTGGCCATCGAGGCCGCCGCCATGGTGCTCGTCAAGAGCGACCTCCGCGACGTCATCACCGCCATCGACCTCTCGCGCAAGACCTTCAACCGCATCCGCATCAACTACCTCTGGGCCATGATCTACAACCTCATCGGTGCGATTCAAGTGATTTTATTTTATTTTTAACATTGATAAATGATAATGATTATATTTGTTAATTATTTTTCTTTATGTAATTGAATTGAATGAAAATGATTAATATTTATTTATTTTTATAATTTAGGCATTCCGTTGGCGGCTGGAATCGGTGTGCCGCTCAAGGTGATGCTGCCGCCCATGCTGGCGGGCCTGGCGATGGCGCTCTCGTCTGTGTCGGTCGTGGTGTCATCCCTCATGCTCAAGCGCTACACGAAACCTTACGTCCCGATCGATGCCCCCTCGGAGGAGGAGACCAAGAAGGACTTTGTCGTGGTCGACATTCCTTCGCTCATCAGCAACTTGCCTGCCGCCCTGAAGCCGTACGCCTTTGTCTTCTTTTCTTTCTGTCTTGTGTCCTTATTATTGACCCACAACGACTACAAACAGGAGCAACTTGTCTCTCCCGCGAAGCTATTCGCTCAAGGAGAAGGCCGTGTCGTATGGCATCGAGATGAAGGAGCTTCTTCGATCCAATTCTCTACTCCACGGGGACGAGAAGGCGGACTGAGGCAAAAAAACAAGTGAGGTCGTGCGCTCGCCAAAGGCTCGTGAGTCCTACGCGGCCGCCAATTTTGGGCGTTCGCCCTACTTCCTCTTCTCTCGCTCCCACCCTGTAAACCAGCTCCCTCTACTTATTTATTTCAACTCCTCTTGTTTTGCCGAAATAACTCCAGTAAATACGTTGCTTCCCCCTCGCTACAACACCCTCGCCCACCATCACTCGGTTGGTCGCAACGAGTTGCCGCACTAAGCTCGACCACCTCAAGCTCGCGATCTCCGCTCATTGGACACCAGAAGGGTGACGATGGATCAACAACTACGCCGGAAAGGCTCATAAAAACACGAGGAATGCGGAAGAAATTAGCGCGTGCTGGCCTCAATCCGAAATGCCTGGTTTTTGTCGGCCAAAAGCAGTTGATTGCCGGCAAAATCCAGGAATGTCAGGCTCGTGCGGCGGAAAAAGGCAGGAGTCGAGGGGGATTCGAGAGAAAGAGACAGTCCCATCAACCAGCATCAAGCGGGCCATCGCACAGGGGGAGAATGGACCCGGCCGAAGCTTCGACGAGGGCCACCCCAATCTGCCCGCCACTCGCCCCGGCCACCACTCCCAGCTGGACCGACCCGCTCGGCCATCGACCACCGTCATCGCCTCGCCAAGCCCGGTCGTTCTCATCCCCTTTTTTCTCTCTTTGACCACTTGTCGTTGATAGTAAGTTAGGACGCTCTCTTCTTCGACCTCGCACTCCACTTCACTCCATCGCACTTCACACATACACACACACACACACTGAAGCGAGGCCTTCCATTATTCGGACGACGCACTCTCTTCTTTCGTCTGCTTTCTTCTTCCTCTTCTCCTCTCCCCTCCACACAAAAGACGAAGAGTGTCGTCCTCCCACACAAGCAAATTGATCTACAATAGCGCACCTTCATCATCATTTCGCGCGATTCATCCTCACACGTGAAGAGACCGGCAATGTTGGGCTCGTGCGTTACCGAGGCAGCTCAAGATGTCGGTCTTCACCACCGCCCTCTTTCTTCGACAGGCCCCGTTCCGGCCGGAGTCCATCTTCGAGGCCCCCAGCAGCCGGCTCATCATGTAAATAATCCCCATCATCAACAGCCGTCTCAATTCGCCTACTCGGCCGTTCATCGCCCGTCGCAGCCGACGTACTACGCTCAGGGAGCCGCCATGCCGCTCTCGCAGCACCACGCCTCACAGTCGTCCCACCACATGCGTGGCCATTCGCCATCATCGGCCGGATTTTTGGACGCCTCGGGCTACGTGCCTTCGCCTCCTTCTTCGTCCGGCGGCTCGTCGACAACAATGGCCCCGCCACCTTTGATGCCTCTTCCCCTCTCCTTGCGCCACAATGGCCAGCAGCAGCACCAACAGCAGCTGCTTCACCAACAGCAGCAGCAGCAGCAGCAGCAGCAACATCACAACCACAACCTCCAGCAACACCAGCACCACCACGCCGGCCACCAGCAACAGCAACATCACCAGGCACAGGAGGACCCCAATGCGGGCTTCTTGCAGCAGCTGCTCCACGGCGGCATCCCCACCGACGAGGAGCTCGAGAATGTATCGGCCGGCGGCGCCAGCCTGTCGCTCATGGCGGCCACCTACCACCAACAGCAGCAACAGCAGCAGCAGCAACAGCAACAACAGCCCCAGCAGCACCTCCAGCACCAGCCGTCGATGCACATGAACTACGCCGCCGTCGCCGCTGCACCGCACCCGCATTCGCACTCGCACAACCCGACGCCGGCGAGCACCGGCACGCCGACGACCTCCAGCGAGGAGCTGCCTTGCATCTTTGACGAGCTCGAGATGTTCCAAGAGAACCCCAACAGCCTCGTCACCGGCGCCAACTGCGGCTTCAACCCGACGGGCGCCGCGCAGCACCACCAGGCAGGGGCCATGGAGCCCGGCAGCGGCGCCAACGGGTCGCTCCAGCTGCTCACCATCACCAGCGCCGCTCCTCCTCTTCCCACCGCCGATGGTACGTTGCTTGGCGGGGTTTTGTCGACTTCTAAATTGTTTGAATTTTGATTGACTGATCGGAGTTTTCTTGTAGCGATGGCATTGGCCGATGAGTTGTGCGGGGTGGAGCCCAGCGGGAGCAACGGCCGACGAAGGAAGCTGGACGACATGTACACATCCAACCTGGGCGTTGGGGAGGAGCATCACGCCGCCATCGAGGATGGCAGCAACAGCAACAACGACGCTGGCGTGGCCTATGGCCGACGCGGGAGCCACCCGACCCACGGCGCCAAGCGAATTCGCTACAATCGGAGCCGCTCGGCGTCGTGCTCGTCGGCCACAGCCGTCAAGCCCGAGCCCGAGGACTTCCCCGGCGTATCGCCGTCCTCGCCCACCGGTGCGTCGGCTTCTACCTCGTCGCCATCATCAACCAATCCGCCCGACCTGGATCTCGAGGACATGTACGCCCCTTCTTCCCGTCGTCTTGTCTTGTGGGTGGATGAGCTAATTTCAATTGATTTAATTTATTTTTATTGTTTTTTATTCAGTCATGTGGGCGTCCGGGACCAGGTGGTGTACTGGGGCAATTCGAAGAACAAGTACGACGTCACGGTCTGCGTCCGCGCGCCCACCAAGTACATTCACCACATTCCTCAGTTGGTTCCCTCTTGTACTGGTCTGACTGACCCTTTGCTGCAAAAATGCCAGATATGCGGCGATCCTGAAGGGCGCCACGATCACGTATCAGGTGAGCCTGCCCGCCGTGCAAGAGTTCAAGATGAAGAGCCGAGCCAACGCCAAGGGCAAGGGCAAGCCCAAGGCCGAGCGCGACGTCAAGAAGGCCGTCCTCCAGCTCGTGCGCACCGAGTCCGAGCAGGGCATGGTCGAGCTCGAGGCCTTTCTCAAGAACTGCCTCCCGACGGAGAAGCTGAGCAACCTGACCCTCCTCGAGCTCCACTTCAACATCCTGCCCAAGCAGGTCCACAAGGGCGAGCCCCACAGCCACCACCAGCTTCAGCTCCAGCTCCAGCACCAAGCCAGCATGGCGGCCATGCGCGGCGGCCGCGGCCGGCAGCAGGCCGACGACGACAAGGAAGACGACGAGGAAGAGGACGACGAGGGCCGCCACTCGCTCGACATCGACGACGAGGACGAGTACGTGCCAACGCCGCGCGGCCGCAAGACGGCGCGACAGGCCAAGGGCGGCCGCCGCGGCTCCCGGGCGGGACAGCGCGCCGACGAGAGCGCCGGCGAGTTTGCCGCGTCGTCGTCCGCAACCGACTACGCTGGGTCGCCGGCCGACGGCAGCGACGTTCTGCCGGACGGCTTCCACGTGACGCGCATCGAACGCAAGGTGCCCGTGGTGACCTACACCCACAGCAAGGCCATCACGCGGGCCCTGTGCCGCCTCATCTGGTACCCCATGAACGAGGAGGTTCGTACGCCAAGCATATTTATGAGCTCAGCCCGAGAGCATGAACACCGTAAGTTTGAAAGTTGCTGACCAATCTTATCTGTCCTTGTTCTGTTGTGCAGAGTACGATGTCAACAGACTTCCTGCTGGAGAAGTTGTGTAAATATTTCGGGTCCCAGCTGCAGCTGCCCATCTCTATCTATGATAGACATAACCTGGCGGCCATGCTAAGTCCCTTCCATGAAGGTTAGTTACCCTTTCCATCGAAAACACAACTTCGACCGAACATGTATCTAACTTGCTATTCCATGATTGCAGGAATCACGTATGTCGAGTTTTATTCTCTGCTGGGCGAGTGGTTCGTGCTGGCGATCAAGATGGCCAAGAAGAAGACGCAGTGCCTCTGGCAGCAGGGCCGCGAGACCTACATCCCGCTCCTCTTCAACCCCTACCGCCGCATCGCCGCCGACATCAGCTCTTCCTCTTCATCATCCTCTTCTTCATCATCCTCTTCCTCTTCCTCCTCCTCAACTTCATCCACCACCACCACCACCGGCGGCGGAGACGACGACGAATGGACGGAAGAGAACGACGCCGAGTCGACGCGTCGCGTCGGCGGTGGCAGAGGCCGCGGCCGGCGCAGTCGCTCGGGCTCGCGTGCGGGCCTCCCGCTCGGCGTCGGGCTCGGCGTTGGTGGAGGCAACAGTCTCGGCAGCGGCGCGATGGCCGCGGCGGCGGCGGACATGATCTCGGCGCTGCAGCTCGAGGCCGTGCTGGAGCGCGAGGGCGACTTCTTGGTGACGATCGGGCCCGACCTCAAGGAGCGCCACGGGCGAGCCGAGGGCGAGGAGGGCCGCGGCGTCAACTACTTCCCGTCGCTCAAGTACCCGCTGCAGATCGTCTACCTCAAGGCCGACGGCGAGCGCCAGTGCCTGAGCGTGGAGAACAAGCTCGACAAGCTGACGGACTTTATCCACGCCAAGCAGTGCCTGCGGGACTACCTCGTCCTCCAGCGCGACGGGACCTGGAAGCGCGTCGAGAAGGACAAGTTCGCCTTCAACCACGCCCAGCAGCGCCGCTTGGAGGAGACCCTCGGCCGCACGAGCGTCCTAGCCCGCGAGGACACCAACAGCCTCTCCTACGCCCACGCCTAAGGCCTCGAGAACGACGAGCAGCGTCATCATCGCGGCCTCGAGAACGACGATGTCGGTGATGAAGAGGTGGTCGTGCTGTACATACAAGAACGAGGCGAGTGTCGACACATTTGCTGACGTAATCAATGCGGTAATTCTTTTCTTTTGGATAAACATAAAAAAATACATTAAATCTACACGTCAGCCACTTTGCGTGCGGGCATCAATGGGAGGCGTGAATCAGCGACGATGTTGCTGGCAGTTGCTTGTCGTGGGTAAGCATCGTTAAGTGTTTGTGCATCCTGCTAATTCTTCCTAGACTTTTTGGATCTTTGTGTGAAGATTGACCCAAGATTTGTGGCGCCACCACTTACCTCCCTTGTTTCCCCACCTCAGCTCTCGGCATGTTCGTCGTCGCCTCCACGGCGGGCGAGCTCTCTGCTGACCTGGACGACGTCAACTACGTCGTCGACTACGTTTACCTCGACGAGTACGACTACTATGAGGACAGCCCTGTTGAGCACGGCCACCCAGTGCTGATGACTCGACACGACGGCAAGCGGTTCCAGTGCATCTTGCCTGACGTCGCGCCCGCCTCAACGCACAGCTCGGGCTCCAACGGCTCACTCCCGACCATCGCCTCGCTCCTCGCGCCGCTCAAGCAGAACTGCCTCTACCGCGTGCGTGTCCTCTCCTTTATTTCTTTTTTTTCTTTATTTATTTTTGCAAGTTTTAAAAATTGTTTATAATTTTTAATTGATTTTTGACTTCTTTTTTTTATCACGTTTGCAGCTCGAGGGCTGGTGGACGTACGAGTTCTGCTACGGCAAGAGCGTCCTGCAGTTCCACCAGGAGGGCGACAACCGGGTGGCGATCTTCGTGCTGGGCTCTGCCGACTCCTTTGGCGAGATCACCCAGGAGGAGGCACTTCACCTCCCCAGCGCCTTCATGCTTCACTTTGACCACCTCTTCCCCTTCCCGGACCTTGTCTGACCGCGCGTGGCTGTCGTGCGCCGTGTGTCGTGTGCAGGAAGCGGCGCACCGCAAGCGAATCGAGACCGAGGAGGGCCTGAGGGAGGCATACACGGAGCTTTACACCGCCGGCACCGTCTGCGACATCACCGGCAAGCCCCGGTACGTGCGCACCCTTCTCTTAACCCGCTGCATGAGCATCCATCGGTGTTGTGAGTAAGAAGGCTAAGCCTTGGTGGCCACAGAACAATCCAGCTCGAGTTCTACTGCTCGCCGAGCGCGCGTGCTGGGATGCTCCTCGGCCTGAAGGCATGCTTTTTCATTCTTTTTTGTTTAAATCAATTTTTTAAAAAATATTGAAACAAATTTCTTAATTATTAATATAATTTTTTCTTTTTGCAGGAGCCATCGACGTGCAACTACGTGATGAGCGTGGCGACATCGCTCCTGTGCGCGCATCCCGAGTTCCGGGTCGAAGAAAAGCCCATCAACGCCATCACCTGCCGTGAGCTGCCTCCAGGCGTCGGAGATGACGACGACAGCGATCTGGCGGAGCTCGGGCTCCTCTCACAGGAGGCGCAGCTCGGCCATCACACCGCGCAAAGCCAACAGCTCGAACATCGTCATGATGAACACCTCGAACGCGCCTTCCCGCCCGCTGCTGAGCCCACCGACGAGGTGGCACATGAGGAGCCACAGCAGCAACATGAACATGAGAAAGAACAAAAGCATCAGCATGACCATAATGAACTGTAACTAACACCCAGCCTTCCAATAACATGTGCACACAACGCCGTCGCTTTCGTTTTTGTGTTCGCCGTCGCTTTCGTTCTTATTTCATTTCATGAAAGAATTTAAATCTTGCGCCCCCAACACACAGTTTCGGTGGTATCATAAACAAAGATACAAACAGCAGCGATAGTGCGACGGGGGGTGGTTTTCGTTTGCACCGAATGCGCAGCAGCCTGAGCGTGGAGACACTTCAAGTGCTCGAGGAGGAAGCCAGGCAGAAAGAAGAAAACGGACGCCTGCGGCGCGAGATCGAAGAGATGCGGAGACAGCTGAACGCGTACTCCCCCCTCAGTAATAAAATAATAACAATAATAACAATGCCACACCTTTGGCGGACAAACAGAGCAATGAAAAGTAAACCATACAACTCTCTTCCTTTCTTTCTGTCTTTCCTTCAGGCTGAGCGTGGGAAGCCGCACGCCTCCGACGCCGTCGTCGCATCCGGCCGCGCCTGGCGGCGGCAACAGCAGCTCGTTCCCCTGTTACCCGGGAGTCGTGATCGAGGCCCGTCTGACCAAGTCGGGCCAGGCCAAGGTCTACCGCGGCAGCTTTCGCAACGAGGCCGTCGCTGTCAAAGTCTTTCGCGTGCGGCAAGAACCTGCGTCCGAGCGCGAAGCCGCCCTTGCGGCCTACCGCGAGGAGCTCAACAGCCTCCTGTACGTCATCATCATCATCTTCTTCATGCTCGTCATGCTCGCCGTCGACAACGAATAACTGGGCGGGGTCCACGTCATCAGGCAGCTGCGGGCGCACCCCAACGTGGTGCGGCTCAAGGCCTGCTTCGAGACCCCGAAGCCGTGCCTGGTGACGGCCTTCATGGCCGGCGGCGATCTCTACCACTACTTGCGCAGCCGGGAGGAACGGCTGCCCGTCGGCGAGGTCCGGCGGCTGGCGCTCGGGATCGCGCGCGGGCTGGCCTTCCTGCACGAAAACAACATCCTCCACCGCGACCTCAAGTCGCCCAACGTCCTGGTACCAACACTTCCAACACCAAATAAAAAATAATAGTAAATAAAATAAGAGTTAATTGAATTTTTAAAGATTTATTTGTATTAATGGTGGTGGTGACGTCAGCTGGGAGCCGATGGCGAGCCGGTGTTGGCCGACTTTGGGTTCGCGCGTCTGTCGCTCAACTCGACCACGATACTGTCGCGTCTGGTGGGCACCTGGCACTGGCTCGCGCCCGAGATGATCGCCATCCAGCAGTCGCCGGCGTCGCCCTCCGCCGCCACGATCAGCAACCGGATCGACGTCTACGCCTACGCCATCATCTTGTGGGAGCTCTTGTCCGGCCTTGTGCCCTACCAGGGCCTGTGCTCGAACGAGTTCCAAATCGCGGCCTTTGTCTCGTCGGGCCAGCGGCTGCCGGTCGACCCCGCGTGGGACCCCGAGCTGGTGAACCTCATGCAGCGCTGCTGGCAGCACGACCCGCAGAAGCGGCCTACCATGGCCGACGTCGTGCGCGAGCTCCAGCCGCCTCCCTCGCCCCCGCCGGTGCCGTCGCCGCTGCCCTTCGCCGAGTCCGCGTCGGCCTCGGCCTCGCTGGCCGCGCTGTCGGCCGACGAGCTGTGGCGCGCCGGCCTGGCCTGCCTGCAGACGCGCGAGGCCAGCAACGACCCCACGTCGGTGGCGCTCTTCCTCGAGGCGGCGCGCCAGAACCACGTCGAGGCCCAGTTTGCACTCGGCTGGATGCACGCCCACGGGCGCGGCGGCGCGGCGACCGAGCCCGAGGCGCTCATGCAGGCCGAGACCTGGATGCTCAAGGCCGCCGAGCAGGGCCACGCGCTGGCCGCGCTCGGCCTGGCCTGCCTCTACACCGGCGGCCGCGTCCGCCGGACTTTGGTGGCCGGCCGGGCGGCGGCCGAGCCCTGGCTGCTCAAGGCCGCCGTCGGCCTGCGCAGCAAGCGGCAGCAGGTGCAGGACGCCGGCGGGCTCCCGCTCGGCGCTGGGCCTGGCGACACCACCGAGCGCGCGCTGGCCCTCTACGCGTTCGCCGCCGAACGGACCTCTGACCTGGGCCTCGGCGCGGGCTACATCGCCACCATCCGCGACAGGTGCTCAATTGTTTAAAAATTC
>NAVB01002038.1:0-17144 GCA_002179805.1 Acanthamoeba lenticulata | reverse complement strand
GATTGGCGTCGACGCGAGTCATGGAGGAGAAGCGACACCTCAAGTCCGGCGCACGAGCCGAGGACAGTGTACAGCTCGTTGACGATTGACCTTTGCGCGAACACCCATAATTTCTTCCCATTTTAATAATTTATTTATTTATTCTGAATATATGTACGAAATACAACAACAATTTATTATCTCATTCGTAGCGGACATTGCGCATTTATTTCTATTTTAAATAGAAACAAGACCTTCAGGGCATCGAGAAGGTCTCTAGAGGTCGTCCTTGTGCATGCGGCGTTCGAGATCCGCCATGCCTGGGTAGACTGGCATCGACTTCATCGACTTGCCGTTGTCGACAGCAGCGTTTGTGAGCCACTGCGCAAACTTGGTGAAGAAGTGCTTCTTCATCGCCTTGTTGGAGGTCACGCCGTTGTTGACAAAGTGGCGAGCGGCATCGCCGATGATCTGGTCCCCATCCGAGCGATAAGGCTCACGCTCCAGCCGCTCGGCGAGCTCGTTGGTGAAGCCGACATTGTCCTTTGCGTCCTTCTTCCCCAGAGCAGCACCCAACTGTGTGTAGACGACAACACACTCTGTTGTAAAGATGTGCAACATGACCAAGGGAAAGGCAGAAAGTACGTACGTTGATGGAGAGCATCTGCATCTCGTGGTCCACGACGCCTTGGTAGGTTTCACATATCTCCTCCAGCTTGGCACGGCCCTTGCGGCCCTTGATAAGTTTAATACACTGGTCCAGGGCACGGTCCCCCCACCGAGTCCAGAGCTCTTCCTCCGCACTGGCGGCCTCCACAAAGGCGCACAGCACGACCACGGCAAGAAGCACCAGCGCGACACCCCACGACAGACCGAGCGTTGTTTTTCGCCGGAGACCTCCTGTGCGTCCCGCCATGCCTTGCTCCGCCCTGGTCAAGTGAAGTGCTCAAATCGCGGTGACGTCAGCAAGAGCTTGTTCTCGTCCGTTAGTCGACAAAGCAAAAGTGCCAAAAAAAAAGAAAAATATACCTCGAAAAACAGCCCAACAACAACCACCATCTTGCTTCACACATCCAGCTCCTCTCCATCCTCTGCCATGCTTCTACACTGCTACTTGCGGGACGACACCGAGAGGTTGTGCGTTATGCGCAACGGGCAGGTGCGCCCTTCTGACACCGATTTTTTTGTTCCTTTTGGCGCCAAAACACAAATGCTTACACCATTACAAACGATGCATTGTTTGTGAAGCCTTTGGTATTGGGCCGCGATACCGACTTTCTTGCGCTTAAAGAGCGGTTGTCGCCGGCACAATGTCGCAGCGTGTCACGTCAGCACGTCGAGCTCCGCTTCGTGCGGGCAGAGGCAAGAGTGGAGGTCCGTACGCTGAGCACCAACGCGGTCGTGCTTCGCTCGACCCAGACCGGCGAGGAGCGCTCTCTCAACAAGGACGATCCACCGGCGTCGCTCTTCTCTGGCGACTCGCTCTCGCTCGCCATTTCCGAGGGCGCAGGTACGTAGAGTCTGCACAAGGGCGCCAGTTCGAAGACCCGCCCGCTCGTTGCTCACCCACCAGCCCGTCATGACAGGCGCCGTTCGGCTCTTTGTGGACATGGACGTGCCCTGCTTCGGTTCCGCTTTGGCCACCACGGCCAGGAAGCGCAAACTCGAGTTTGATGACAGCGCGTCGTCCTCGTCTTCTACGTCATCGTCATCATCATCGTCCTCAACATCAGCGGGGCTCGACAACAAGAAGAAGGCGCCGTGGGTGGATGACGGCGTCGAGGACGGGGAGGACACCGACGAAATGGACTTGGCTGCGCTGCAGCAGGAGTTTGGACGAGCAGACGACGAGGACGAGGACAACGCGCAACTCAGCCCAAAGCTCACCCAGGCACGGCGGCGCCATCCCACCCTCGAGGTCGAGGCCTTCCGTTGTGTTCTGATTCGTTCATCATGACGTGCGTGCGTGTGCAGGAGCTCGACATGTCGATCGACGACGAAGTCACCGCCGTCGCCGAGCAAATCGCACAGCAGAAGAGCAGCAAGAAGACCAAGCCGCAGCCGACCAAGCCCGGCACCACTTCGGCCAACGCGAGCTCCGCCACTGCTGCCGCGGTCAAGCAGGACAATGATGAGGTACTGAGCGAGGCCTTTGTCATCCCATGCCGAGGCGGACTCACGCCGTTGGCCCCAACTGTGCAGGACATCCCGTGGGACTCGCCCAAGCCCAAGTCCAAGAAGCAAAAGCTCGCCGGCGGCAAATCTCGATGTGCCTACGGCGCGCAGTGCTATCGCAAGTGAGTTTTGCTGCTAGTGTCGTCGTTGTCGTTTTCGTTTTCGTACTTACCGGCGACTCTGACAGGAATCCCGAACATCGGGCGCAGTTCTGGCATCCGGGCGACGATGATGAGAACGGCCAGGACAAGCATAAGGAAGATGAGGAGGCAGAGAACAAGAAGAACACCAAGAACAAGAAGAGCGCCAAGCCGGCCGCCGTACCGGCCAGCAAGCCTTCCAAGGCAGTGACACCGACGACGGCGTCGACGACGACGGCCAAGAAGCCGACGAAGAAGTCCACTTCCCCTGCTGCTGGCGGGCTCGTCGCCCAGGTCCAGGGCAAGGTGATCGTCCTCACCGGCGCCCTCATGGTCGCCCGCAAGGAAGCCACCGCCAAGTACGTGCCCCCTCTTCTTATTATTTAATTAAATATTAAGAATATAAATCGATTTCGAAATTAATTCAAATATGATTGAAATACGTGTTACAGGTTGAAGGAAATGGGCGCCCTCGTGGGCAGCGGCGTGACGCGCAACACGGACATCGTCATCTGCGGGTTCGCTCTCTCTCGTTGCCAGAGATGGACCGTCGATGGCTCACAACACGCACACGCGCGTGCGCGTATTGTAGGGACAAGGCCGGGGCCAAGCTGGAGAAGGCGCAGAGCTGCGGGTGCGACGTGTGGGACGAGGACAAGTTCATGCAGCTCCTGCAGGAGTGGGACGGCCGCGGCCAGGCGGGCAATGATGTTGGTCAACAAGGGGAAGAAGAGGAAGAGGAACGCGAGGAAGAAGAGGAGAAGCCCAAGCCCAAGCCCAAAGCGCCGCAGCCGCCTACGAACAACAAAGCCAAGTCCCCGCCACCAGCATCACCGCCGGACGCCGCCGATGGTGAGGGCGAGGAAGAGGAGGAGGACGAGTTGGCCGGCGGTAATTGGCAAAAGGAGGAGAAGACGCTGCCGAAGCCCAAGAACATCATGCAGGACGGCGAGACGCGCGAGGTCGACTCCATGAGTGGCGGCAGTACACCTCGCCTCTTCCCCCCCCCCTCCCTCCTCCCCCTCTCCAACCCCAAAGGGCGCAGGCAGCTGACCAACTCGAATTCCACAAAAAACAAAAACACAAAAACAAAACAAAAACAAAAGACAAATGGCAAATCAAAAAGTGCGCTGGCGAAGTCTACTACTGCCTGTGCCCGGCGTGGAAGAACCAGAACCAGCCCGTCGACCGGTACGTCGTCGAGCCTGATGCCCGTGTGCCGCGTGACCCCGTAGGAGTGCGGGTATATGTTGACGCGCGCTTTGCGCCGGCAGGCGGACGTGCAAGCACCTGCGCGAGTTCCTCGGGGACGAGTACGAGACCGCGCGCTGCGGCCGACCGGCATCGGCTCCCATCGTCAAGGCCGGTACGTCGCATGTGCGCGTGTCGTCCCTTGGGCATAGAGCCTCATGTTTATGACGGTGGTGAACTGCAGGGACAAACAAGGACACGCCCAAGCTGCTGCTGGCGCACAAGTGGGAGCCCAGCGTCGACCCGACCGGCTGGTGGCTCTCTGAGAAGCTCGTGCGCGTTCTCCCCTTTACCCCTTTCTTGCCTGTTTTTGATCTACGATTGGCCGTCGCACTCACACGCGTTTGCGCCCTCGTCAGGACGGCGTGCGGGCCTACTGGAACGGCAAGCAGTTCATCTCGCGCCTGGGCAACGCCTTCTTCGCTCCCGGTACGTGACGCCTCCTCCTCGTCCTTCTCGTCCGCCCAAACGCTCAAGCGCCCGATTACGCACAAGATTGGTTCTGCGAGAACTTGCCGCCGGACATGCCCCTCGACGGCGTACGTCGTCCCTTCCACCAACCCATCGTGGGGTCTCGGCTCACGCACGCACACGCACACACGTGGAGAACAGGAGCTGTTTGGCGGGCGGGGCCAGTTCCAGATCACGGTGTCGGTGGCCAAGAGCCAGGGCTCCGACGCGCGGTGGCGCAACCTCACGTTCCAGGTGTTTGACGCGCCCGGCCTGGCGACGTCGCCCTTTGAGGATCGCCTCCGCACAGTGCGCAAGTGGTTCGAGGCCCACCCGACGCCCTACACCAAGGTGCTCAAGATGGTCCCGTGCGAGGGCCCGCGGCACCTCGAGGTCGAGCTCAAGCGGATCGAGAAGAAGCAGGGCGAGGGCGTCATGCTGCGCAAGCCGCGCTCGCTCTACGTGGCCGGCCGCTCGACGACGCTGCTCAAGGTCAAGAGCTTCCACGACGCCGAGGCCGTCGTGGTGGCCCACGAGCCGGGCAAGGGCAAGCACAAGGGCCGCGTCGGCGCCCTCCACTGCCGCATGGCCAACGGCACCGCCTTCAAGGTCGGCACCGGCCTGTCGGACGCCGAGCGCGAGGCCCCGCCGCCCGTCGGGGCCATCATCACCTACCGCTTCCAGGAGCTCACCCCCGACGGTGTCCCGCGCTTCCCCTCTTACGTCGGTACAGTTGTTGACATATCGTGTCTTTTTGGGTTCGCCACTTCTCACGCACTTGAACGCGCAGGCCTGCGGCCGGACATGGACGCCCCGCGCGATCCCGTCCTCACCAAGAAGGGCACGATCGACTGCTAGAAGAGCTGCAAAGACCTCGGTGGGACCAGCGTGTTGCTGTTGGCCGCGTCGAGCAAACAAAAAATTGGCTCTTTTTCTCTCTCTCTCTCTCTTCGTTGTCATTGTCATCGCATGTCGTCGGGCACGGCGAGAAGCGTGGAGATGCCCTCCATTTGGCTCAGTTTGATCACGACGGGCCTTGTGTGGGGCGGCGGCAGCTGCACCGCGGCGGCGCCGAGCCGCTTCCAATAGGGGTTCTTCTTGAAGGCCTGGAAGTGGACGAAGGCGGTCTGGTCGGGCCGCGCGGGCCAGCAGTCCTGGCGGTAGGCGGCCGGGTCGTTCTCTTCGTCGGCCCCGAGTAACTTTAGGCGGCACACGAGCTCGGGCTGGGGCACGTGGAAGCACAGGCTGTACATGGCGGGCAGCCATCTCTCGCACGGGCCGAGCGCGGGATGCATGAGCTCCCAGGGCGAGGTCACGGAGAGGGGCTCCATGTCGAGGGGCTCGGGCAACATCCACGGCTTTTCGACAGGGATGTTACCGGCTGCGACTTCCTCAAAGTAGCTGACGATGGCTTGCTCGAACGCCTCCGCGCTTCCTGGACTGCTGCATGAAAGAAGGTGGCGATAACGTAAACAACAGTTCTCAAAATCTGCTCATCAGGGGAGTACTACCTGAAGAGGACGAGGGTGCCGTTGATCCAATACCAGTCGTCTAGTCTTGCCTGCTGCTGTTTGCTGGTGAAGAGCACGTTCACTTGGCCGTCAAGCAGGACATTGTAGCTGAAGCAGGCCTCGTCTAGGTGCAATAACGGCACTCCCGTGGGGTAGTCGTCCCCAAGAAGCTGCTCGCAGCGAGTCCACAGGCGATTGATGTGCAGCGTGTTCTTCATGATGGTCAACTGGCTGCGCAGGTAAAGACTCGTCTTGTCTTCTGTCTCGGTATCGGTGAAGGTGACGACGTCGTAGTCGAGCAGCTCGTCGGCCTCGAGCCAGCCGTAGACGTCTCCCCAGAGCACATCGTAGTCGAGATAGGCCCAGTGGGTGTAGCCGCCGAGGTAGTCCTCGAACGCCGTGCCGATCAAGCCCTTGAGCTGGTCTAAAATCAAGACCCCGACTCGCTTGGCTCGAGACCTGCCACCGGGCAACCCTCCAGCTGAGCACTGCTGCAAGCCTGCACTTCCGTTGGGAGTCGTACTGGTAGAGCTCAACCAAGCGTGAGTCGTTAACAGCGGCTGATGCCTTCTCGCCAAACAGCTGAACTATGCCTTGCGGTAGGCGAATCAGCTGCAAGCTCGGAGGGATCATGGCGGGCAAGTCTCGGCGCCACTGGTCAACGGTCTCCATGCCCTCGTGAAACACGAGCCAGTCGATCTCCACATCGGCACTTGACTGGCCAGAGGACGCGGCCGTGTGTGCGGGACCGGAGAACGCCCAATACGGGAACCATTCTGCAGCGCTGGCCGGTGAGCTCACCTCATTGGGAAGAGACACCTTGGGAAGAAGTACAGCGTACTCTGGGGCTCGCCTAGGATCAGTAGCACCATCGCCAGCTTGATCTTTTCGCCTCTTGGCCTTGGTGGTTTGGGCTTTGGCTTTGGGCGCCCCAGTTGTGGTTGCTGTGGTGCTGGACTGACATGTGTGATTTCTGCCGCCGGTAAAGCCTCGTCCTCGGTTGAGCTGACCGGAGCAGGCGACAGAGTTGACCTGAAAAGAGGTCAAAGGCTTAACTTTAAAGTTGCCTGAAGTGCACAGGCAGGAGGCAAGCGCACTCATAAAAGACCAGCAGGCTCAGCAGGAGCAGCGGAATGACCGCCACAACCCTTTTCGGCATCTGCTCCATGCGGTTTGGGACTTGAAGTCAACAAGTCGTCTCCAACGCGACTCTTGCTTCTTCAAAATTTAAAACTGTTTCGTCTTTTATCCTTTCTTCGATTACATCGCAACCAGAGTGTGTTTTCCCTTTGTGCTTATGATCGTAGGTCAGGCGCGGCGAGGAGCGTGACAATGCCGTCCTGTCGACTCACTTTGACCACCACCGGCCGCGTGTGCGGCGGCGGCAGCCTCACCACCTCATCGGCGTGTTTCGAATTCCAGTGCCAATGCTTGAGCATAAAAAAGTGGATGAAGGCGGTCTGGTCCGGCCGGGCCCGCCGGCAGGTCTGGCGGTAAGCCGTGCCGTTCTCGTGCTTGATGCGACAGGCGTCGCCCAGGTCTTGGCGCCAGAGGCACCTGCGGTAGATCATCGGGACCCAACCAGCGCAGTAGCTCCGCGCGGTGGCCGTCACGGGCGTCCAGGCCGCGGGCTCCAAGAAGGGCGCCGAGTCCAGCGGCGGCGAGGCCGGCGTCAAGGCCGTGGCCGTGTCCGTGGCCGTGTCCGCGGTCGTGTTCATGGCGCGGGTGTAATACGCCACGGCCGCTTCCTCAAACTCGCGCGTGGCCTCGTCACTTGCCTCGGCGCGCTCGACGAGGGTGCCGTCGAGCCAATACCAGACGCTGCTGTCGGGGGGCAGCCGCTGCTTGGTGGCAACCAGGACCCGCACGTCGGCCTCGCGCAGGATGCGGTAGCTGAAGCAGCCCTCGTCGACGTTCTCCAGCGGCGTGCCCGCCGGGAAGTCGTCCCCGACGAGCTGCTCGCACAGGGTCCACAGGCGGTTGACCCGCGGCGTGTTCTTCATGACCGTCAGTTGGCCGCGCAGGTACAGGGCCGTGTGGTCCCCAAAGGAGAAGGTGACGACGTCGTAGTCGAGCAGCTCGTCGGCCTCGAGCCAGCCGTAGACGTCGCCCCAGAGCACGTCGTAGTCGAGAAAGGCCCAGTGGGTGTAGCCGTGGAGGTAGTCCTCGAACGCCGTGCCCAGCATGCCCTTCAGCTGGACCAGCAGGCCGCCGCCAAACCGGTTGGCCCGCTCCCTGTGGCGCCCAACACGGTCAACCGCCGCCGCGGCGAAGGCGATGACAATGACACTGACGACGGTACCGGTAGATCTCGGCCAGGCGCGGGTTGTTGGTGGCGGCGGCGGCCTTCTCAGCGTAAAGCCGAATGATACCGCCCTTAGGCAGTTGGATGAAGCGCATGTTGGAAGGGAACATGGACGGCCAGTCGCGTCGCCACCGGTCGACGCTCTCCATGCCCTCGTGGAACACCAGCCAGTCAATCTCCACATCGTTGACGCGGTGCCTCGACGAGCCGTCGGGCCACAGCCCTGGCAAAAGGGGCTGCCCGCTGCAGGACATGGCCCAGTAGGGAAACCAGTCTGCATTGCAGAAAAGAAGTATAAAATAAATAAATAAATAAAAACAACGAAAAACGAAAGCGAAGAGCACCTTTCGGTTCTCCGATGATGGGGAGGATCATGGCGAGCCGCACTCGAGCTGAGACACTCTCGGGACCACCCAAAGTCTCGGAATCATCGTAGGCCCGTCGACCTCTGGCGTGCGCCCGCACCACTGTGAGCCGGACCAGCTCGCTGGGGGGAGGGGCGAAGGGCGTGTACACAAAGGCAAACCATAGCACGAAGAAAGCTGCAATGAACAGGAGCAACTTGGCGCGCAAAGATGTCCGCCACATCCAGCGAGATGCACGCCTATTCCTCTGCATGACCTCGTTTTTTCTCTCCTTTTTCTTTTGTTGCATTTATTTTATTTTTATCATGGCCAATAGTGGAAGACAAGGCTTGTTGAGGGCGTGGGGAAAACCGCGCCAGCCAAAAGGGGCCATCCTTGGATGGTGGAAGTGAACCTCCACCATGAGCTCATCGATGAGCTTGATGGCTCCTGTTGCCTCGAGCTCTGGCAGCACATTCCACTCTTCGCCCTCGATGTCGATCTTGACGACACAGAAGTCCTCAGGAGCAACGTGCTCAAGCAGGAAGGCCGATAAGTTGGTCACATTGGCTGTGGCGGGGCCTGCTTGCACCTTCTTGTTGTAGAAGGTCATGTGCTCGATCCAATGTGTAGCCTCCGCGAGTGGAAGCTTGAACTGTTTTGCGGCTGATTGGGGGTCTGGGATGACGAAGGTGTTGGGTCTCATTTCCCAGACATAGATTCGGTCGAACTTGACTGGATAGTTCTTTTTCATCCACGCCATGCTTGAACTGAACCTTTGCCCGCCAACGTCCAAGTAGACGCGCCGCGGAGGCAGGACAGCGTCCAACGTTTCCCGGAGTGGGAGGACCTCTTCGCACGTCGAGCCGTTGGTGGGCAGGCCACACAGCATGCATAGGTGTCGATGGAGCGCCTGCGGAAGGAAGACCAGGTACGACCGGTCCTCCACCTTGACCCACTTCCCTTCCGCAGGAGGAGGCGAGCGGAAAAGGTTCTCCGGCAGCAGAGGCTCGACCTCGAGCTGGGCCAGGTTGAGGGAGCCATAAGTGGGCAGCGGCGGTGCGGAGCCCTCTTTTTGTTTTTCTTGTGGTTGGTTTGGACATTTGACCATGGGGACTTCGCAGTCCTTTTCCGGTTGTTTTGTGGGTTCAACCACCACCACCTTTACTGAGTCAAGGGGGCAGGCTGAAGGCAAAGGCACATCGTGGAGCAGCCTCGGGTAGAGGAACGTGAGCAGCAGCAACCCACCCAACAAGAGGCCCACAAAGAAAGCAAGCCATGTCCTGTGCATGGAGTGGCGCATCATCATCTTTGCGGAGGAATCTTTCTCCCCGTGCAGATAGTGTCAAATTAGTTAACAAACTCCTGAGCTAACGCGCCGACAGGCTAAAAACGCCAAGCATCCGACAAGTTCACTCCCGATAAAGAGAAAACCTGAGAGAAAAGAGAACAGGCAACAACCTTTCCTATTTCAAAGTTGTCACGCAATATATATACCCTTTGGTGGCGGAAAACGATTGGCAGCGTTTTTATGTGTGCTGCACATTGGGAGGCCCTTATTTCCCCTCCACCCGCTTTAAAGTCCTTTCATTCACCCGACCGCAGTCATCTTGCCCACGCTTCACCATCCCATGACGTCGAGCCACAAGCTTATCTTGCTCATCGCTGCCCTGGCGGCCCTGCTCTGCCTTTGTAGCGCGAGTTTTGGTTCGTCTCTCTTCGTTCAAACGAAGCTTCTCCGGCGTCTAACCTCTCCTCGCCCACAATGCAGAACCAGATCGCGCGGACAACAACCTGATGGTGCTGCCTCGTTCGCCCTCCCCTTGCTAACGCAGCTATGCACTCATTTTGCTGCACTACAACCACTACCTGACACCGTTGTGGTGATGGGCACAGGTCGGCTACTGGGGGCAGGACTCGTCAGGCAGCGAAGCCAATCTGGCGAGCTACTGTGCGGACAGCACCTACGACATCATCGTGATCGGCTTTGCGCCTCAGTTCGGCATTGGCGGAGACCTGCTCGTGAACTTTGCTGGCCAGTACGCCTCGCCGCCCCTTTTGGGACTGCCCCTACTGCATCATGTTGCTCACTTTGTATACACCATGGCGTGCAGCTGTTGGCAAACCTTCCCTGGGAGTCAGTTGCTTAACTGCCCGCAGATTGGGCAAGACATTAAGACGTGTCAGTCGCGTGGCAAGCGCATCTTCCTCTCCATCGGAGGAGCCGACGGCACCTATGGCCTGTCCAGCTCTGAGCAGGCCAGCCACGTCGCCCACCAGCTGTGGAACATGTTCCTCGGTGGCTCCTCCTCCACGCGCCCGTTTGGCAACGCGATCATCGACGGTATCGACCTGGACATCGAGTCGGGCAATCCCTCGCACTACGGCGCGCTGGTGAACGTCCTGAGCAACCTGTTCAAGCAGGACAGCAGCAGGCGCTACTACCTTTCGTACGCGAGCTCGCTCCTTGTCATGATGACGCAAGCGCTCATATGCATGTGGTGTCGTCATCTTCGTTGTCGCAGGGCCGCGCCCCAGTGCCCCTTCCCCGACGCCTACGATGGGCCCTACACGCAGGGCAGCGCGCTGGACCAGGGCAAGGTGGACTTCATCTGGGTGCAGTTCTACAACAACCTGCCGACGTGCGGCCTGGCACAACCCTTCAACTACTACACCTGGGCCAACTGGGCCAAGCAGCACAGCCCGAAGACGCGCGTCGTCGTGGGCGCCCTCGGGGCCAGCTCGGGCGGCGCGGGCTTCGTCGATGCCGGTACCCTCACACGCGTCCTGAACGGCGTGCGCTGGGACAGCCAGTTCGGAGGCGCCATGGTCTGGGACGTCTCCCTGGCCGCCCAGAACGGCTGGGCTGTGCAGGTCTCCAAGTTCCTCAAGTCGTGAGGCCCCATTGGTAACCTCCTGAGGTGGGGCCGATTCGACGAATAAAAAAACGCTTGTAATATTTCATTAAATGGTGTATTTATTTTCTTCGTCTTCGCGATTGTTACGATCGATGCACGCCCTCGATGATGGCTGCTCTCAACCGCACGAGAAGTGGCTACATCGTCGTGCATCGATAGAACGATACGCGAAGAGAAGAAATGAATTCACTATAAAAAGAGTGATCTCCGATGCGGAAATGTGCAGATAAGTTCATCGGTGATGCTGTTCGTCGCTTGAAATCGAATCAGGAAAAGTAGAAGAGAGAGTCGCAGTGATCCTTCCCCCTTAGTGGTGTGTTCTCCCGCGCTTCCGTCTCGGCTGCACTCGCGTGAGCATCGTCGTCGGTCCCCTCCGGTTAGGCGCCTCGGGCTTCGCCGAAGTCCAGAGGCTGACCTGAAGAAGAGAACCGGCCGAGATGCACGCAGAGATGCGGTCTCCGAGAGCGAGAGCGTGGGGAGAGCGATGGATACAGATAGTCCCCATCCTCTACTTGAGGAAGGGGTGGCTGGGGTAGGGAGCGTGAGCCCTCCTCGCGGCCGTCGGTGGGTGGGTCGTCGCCGAGGACGGAGCCGGGCCAGCCGAGTGGGCAGTCGTGCCCATCCGCGCCTTCACCGTGTGCCAGTAGTTTGTGAGGATGAACCCTTCGAGCATCTTGCCGGTGAGGTTTGTGTGTAAGTGCGGAGGAAGAGAGAGTGTAGCGAGCAAGAGTGCTGCTCGGAAGGGCCGCGGCAGAAGAGGGTGCGGAGTGCGTGGGTCGGGGGAAAGGTCGGTATGCGTAAGTGGGTGTGTTTCCTTCTTTTATTGCCCTTGGCGGCACACAGACGACCGCTGCCGGTGTCCGTGGGCGCCGTCGTGAGGTGGGGCTCTTGGGCCGAGAGAAGAAGGACAGTAACGGTACCCGTCAGAACGCGTGAGCGGGTTGGGCCCAGTGGGCGGTCCCAGTCCTCTGACCGTGAAGCCCAAACGACCTGTCAACCATGCCACTAAAAAAGCGGGAATCTTGGAAGCTGAAAGGACAACCGGAGATGGCCGGTTTTCTGCAGTTCTTGTGGGCGGAAAAATCAGGGAAGGCGTTCTGTACCGTTGGTCTTGCCTTGCCGCTTGGGGCGATCTCACCCAGAACGCCTTTTGTTTCCTGTGGGTGTGCCGCCCTTGTGGACCGCAGTACAGCCGGACATGGCGGTAGGGCTGTTAGTGTTCCAGTTTCCCACGGTTGGCTTGTCGCAGACCGTAAGGAATGTGCAGTACATTGCAAAGGAAACACTTGTGCCTGATCCTACTGTCTGATTTGTCGGCCAGTCCATTCCGTCGGAACGGAAACACGCTGCCTGCAGCCTACCTTTCAGCGGGCATTCACACACGACCGGCCGCTTGTTTGTGGCTGCTTCCAGGGCCGAGGCAACCGCATCCTGCAGCCTGCCACCAAGCGCGGGCTGCACCACCTTGCATAGACCAGCATCCAACCAGAGACTCAACACAACGCCATCACTATGAGCACCCAGGTACCCATCACTGTGGAGGGCAGTACCCAGATCCCTGGGATCCCGCCTCAGGAGCAGAAGAGCCAGCCGGCAGACACGCCCGGCAAGAAGGAGACCACGATGGTACCTCATGGCCTTGAACCTTCTCCCGTCTTTCATTGCTGCTGACTTAGGCCTTTCGTGTTGCGCCACACATAAACAGCACAAAATCATGGAAGTGGGCACGGGGATCATGCAACGCTTCGCGCCCATCAACCAGATCAACATGCACCTCTCCGGCTTCGCCTTTGTCAACGGCCAGCCCGACCGCCAGGTGCGTCAATACAGTGTAGCGCGCGTGTTGCCGCCGGCGGGCAGCTGACCGATTCGTTCATGTTGTCACAGCTGGAACTGCACCACTACTGCAGCCGTGTGAATGACGAAGTCATCCAATGCGCTGTCTACGAGAGTGACCAGTCCGACGCGCGCTTGGTGGGCGTCGAGTATGTCATCAGCGAACGCCTGTTCCAGGGCTTGCCGGCTGAGGAGCAGATCTTTTGGCACAGTCACCAAACTGACATCAAGAGCGGTGCGCATTTCGCCGTCCCACTTCAACCTGCATCGCCATGCTCACTTGAGCAACGTGTCATCAGCGAGTTTCGTTGCGCCTGGTCTGCCAGAGGCCATGCAAAAGCCGCTGGCCAAGGAGCTCGTCAACACCTATGGCAAGACCTTCCTGATGTGGCAGGTGGACCGAGGCGACCCGCTGCCTCTTGGTCCGCCGCAGTTGATGATGGTACTCAACCCATCTCCCCTCAAATGAAGTCGAGCACGCGACTTATTTACTCTGGCCACAGGTGTGCACGTGCACGGATCAGTGGAAGACTGAACTGTTCGCCCACCGAGACAAGCGCCTCGGCTTGGACACCACAAAGATCCGAGAGGAGAGGCAGAACCTCGACGCCCACCCTGTGCAGGGCCTGGCAGATCACTGGACCAAGCGCACGCCCCTCCAGTGCACAATGACGCCTGTCACCAAGGAGTGAAGAATAAAATAGAGATAACTGCGTTTAAAGGACGAAACAACAACGGCGAGGCGATCGCGAGGGATACGGCGCGGCAGCAGGAAGATAAAACGCCAGCTCAAGAGGCGCCAACCGACGCTCCTTTGTAAAGCTTCGAAAAACGACAGGTGGAAAACGCCGACTTCTCAGAAGAAGGTTTGATTATGATTGGGGATGATCGAAATTTGGTGTGAAGAGTTGCGGGCCGGGAGGTTGGGCTCAGGGTAAATCTTCGGCCTCACTTTTCCGAGGCGTCCCGGCACGGGTCTTATCTTGGCTGCCGTTGAGTGAGCAAGGTCTTGCATTTCAGACACACCCGCACCCACAACTACACATAATGCGTCGCGCTACCGTCATTGCCGCCAAGTCCGCCAGCCCTGCTGCGGCCGTCCAGGCTCGCACCCTCGCCCAGGGCCAGCGTCTCTACGCCACCACGGTTCGCCCTTCGCCTTCCTCAATCGTGGCGCCTATGAAGTTGATTTCTTATCCTTGGGCCCTGGCTAGCTTGATCTGCTTTGTATCGCCTGACAACATTCGTGTAAACTCACAAAAATTTGATCGATTTTGCGGCAAATTTGCAGAGCCTGAAGGAGAGGCTTACCCAGATCGTTCCCAAGGAGCAGGAACGCGTCAAGAAGCTCAAGGCCGAGCATGGTGACCTTCCCCTCGGTCAGGTCACGCTCAGCATGGTACGCACGCTGAGCACCTCGTCATAAATCACGACGATTCGTTTTTCTTTGTGAAAACAGTTGTTGACAGACATGTGTGTCGTCTTCGTAGGCCTACGGTGGTATGCGTGGTATCAAGGGTCTCGTCACTGAGACCTCGCTCCTGGATCCTGAGGAGGTGCGTCATTGCGATTTTGAAGAATTCAATTGAGGATCATCTGCAGCAATTCTCATCCCAATAATTTTGTTTTGGCAATCTTTAGGGTATCCGTTTCAGGGGCTACTCCATCCCTGAGTGCCAGGCTAAGCTGCCCAAGGCCAAGGATGGCAAGGAGCCGCTCCCGGAGGCGCTCCTCTGGCTGCTGCTCACCAGCGAGATCCCGACCGACGCTCAGGCTCAGGCCCTCGTCCACGAGATTGCTGAGCGCTCTAAGAAGTTCCCGGCCCACGTGTCGCACATCCTCAAGAACCTGCCCACCACCATGCACCCCATGACCCAGTTCACCATTGGTGTCAACGCCCTCCAGACGGAGAGCCAGTTCGCCAAGGCCTACCTCGAGGGTGTCCACAAGGCCAAGTACTGGGAGTACGCCTACGAGGACATGCTCAACCTGATCTCCTTCCTGCCCAGGACCGCTGCTGAGATTTACCGCAACGTCTACCACGGTGGCAAGCTCATCCCGTCCAACCCGTCGCTCGACATGGGTGCCGACTATGCCCACCAGCTCGGCTTTGACAACAAGGAGTTTGTGGACCTCATGCGCCTCTACCTCGTCCTCCACTCGGACCACGAGGGCGGTAACGTCTCGGCTCACACCACTCACCTCGTCGGCAGCGCCCTGTCGGACCCCTACCTGTCCTTTGCCGCTGGCCTCAACGGCCTTGCCGGCCCGCTCCACGGCCTCGCCAACCAGGAGGTGCTCCGCTTCATCCTCAAGCTCCGCGAGAAGTTCGGCGGCCGCGACGTCACCGACGAGGAGCTCAAGAAGGCCCTCTGGGACCTGCTCAACTCGGGCCAGGTCATCCCCGGCTTCGGCCACGCTGTGCTCCGTAAGACCGACCCGCGCTTCACCGCCCAGGCCGAGTTCGCCGCCCAGCACCTGCCCAACGACCCGCTCGTCAAGCTCGTCAAGCAGCTCTACCAGGTCGTCCCGCCTGTGCTCACCGAGCAGGGCAAGACCAAGAACCCGTGGCCCAACGTGGACGCCCACTCGGGCGTGCTCCTCCAGCACTACAACCTCAAGGAGGAGAACTACTACACCGTCCTCTTCGGCGTCTCCCGCGCCCTCGGCGTCCTGCCCTCGCTCGTTTGGGACCGCGCCCTCGGCCACCCCATCGAGAGGCCCAAGTCCATCACCACTGAGTGGCTCGAGAAGGAGGCCAAGAAGCACGCTGCCGCCGCCGCTGCCAAGCACTAAGCGGAAGCTTCACCTCTTCTTGCCATACCTCTCTTCCTTCCTCCTAAAGCCAAGCGTTTGCTCTTCGTCCTCTCGCCCGGACACTCCGTGCGCAAGGGCGTGGCTGCGCCGTCGCTACGCACAAAAAATAAAAAAAGCCAACTCGTTTGGTCATTGTTCTCTAAACCAGAACCAAAAGGACGAGACAAAAAACTGAGCGGAGTGGGATTTGAACCCACGCATCCGGAGATAACAGTGCCTAAAACTGCCGCCTTAGACCGCTCGGCCATCCGCCCATTTCTGTCTTCCCCAAAAAGTAGGTAGTTGCAACACAGATAAAAGTCAGCTTGTGCAGCCAACACAAACGTGAGCTGGCGTAAAGGTCACTACCTCGCACACAAACAAGCGAACAAGCATGGCCAAGCAGCCACTGGTTGTCGCAACTGGCTCCACGTGCATTGGTACCACGCATTCACTGGCCTGGCTGGTGCTCGAGACAGTCTAACGACCAACCTGCTCCCTCCCCCCCCCCGCTTCTCCTCCCCAAGACTACTTGGCACATGTGAGTTCCTTTCCCGAGCCGGATGCCAAGATGCGCACCACCAAGCTCTTCACTTCTCCTGGCGGTGCGTGCTAGCCCCTGTGCGTGGTCCGCAGACAAACCAAACCTAAACCTGCCCTTGGGTGTGCGAGAAAAGGGAACGCGCTGCAGGGCCTGGTCTGCCTAAGTCGGCTTGGTGTGCCGGGCCGCCTCATCACCAAGCTGGGCAACGATGAGATCGGCAAGCAGATCCTTGATACGCTTCGTCGCGAGCGCAGCATCGACACTTCTCACGTGGCCATCTGCCCGGCACGTCGTTACACTCCTTCATGCGCTGCAGCACACTGGCCGCGACCGCGGACCGTAAGCTGACAGAGTGCAGCTTGTAAACGCGAGAACAGGGCAACTCACCGTTCAGCTACATCATCGTGGACGAGACGACCCACACGCGCACAATTCTGCACACGCCCGCCGCGCTGCTGACGCCAGACGAAATCGAGCCCTCCTTTCTTGACAACGGTGCTGCTCCTCTGTGCCTTCTTCATGGCCACCGCGGTCAGAAAACTAAACAGAACGACGACTTCCTTTTCTTTCCGCGATCAGCTACGCTTCTGCTGAACGATGGCCGCCAGACCCACGCCGGCATCCGCCTCACGGAGATGGCCATCGAGGTGCGCCGCCTGGTCTAGGTGGGGCTCGTTGGGATCTCAGCTGGGCTCATGCCTTGTGCGTTGTTTGCGCAGCGCGGCATCCCCGTGGTGACGGACTTTGACGAGGAACTGGACCAGGCCGAGAAGATGATCACCCTTACCAACTACCTCATCCTCAACAACGACCACTTGATCAAGCGGCACGTCTTGCCACATGAGAGCACCATTACCACCATCTTCATGTTTTTTAATCATTATTTTATTTGGTA
>NAVB01002037.1:0-13467 GCA_002179805.1 Acanthamoeba lenticulata | reverse complement strand
ATGCATAGATCAAGCTGCTGAGGCACCCTCGGGTGACCTTTGGCGACATTGAGCCTCTCTTCACCCCCGAAAAGGCCTTCCATGTACGCTGCAATATATTTCTATGTTTTTATATATAAATATAAAATAGATAAATAGATATAAAATCCTCCTTTCTCATGGCCAGCTCATGTATTTGGCAGATCAAGGAGATCCACATCGAGAACTGCCCAAAGATTACCTCCACTGATGTTTCGCTAGCCTTCTTCATTGAGAGATGCCCCAACTTGGAGCGCCTCACGTACACTTCCTCCTTTTGTGCTTATCCATCCAGCCTTGGGTTGATCTCGTTGTGGTAAATCTGGCCCAGGTTCCTCAGCAGCAGCATCTCGCGCGAGGAGCGCGTTCCCTACGGCGTGTGGAGGCAGCGCGGGGAGGAGCTCATTCAAGCCCTCAAGCGCCATCGCTCCGGCAACCCGCTGCAACTCATCAAAACGTACACGCCTCTCATCATCATCATCAGTAACACTTCAAATGCCTTGCCCTGACCTAGAGAGCGCTCACTATGCACGGGGACAGGAACGTGCTCCTTCCCGAAAAGAACTTCTTGCGCGACTGCGCTTCGTTCTGCGCCAAGCTTGTACGCGCTTCCCGAATGCAAACTTGAGGCCACGTCGATCGCTAACCAGGTCTCTGTCTCACGGCGACGACGGTGGCTGTGGCCGCGGTGGCGAGCAGGAGCTGGAGCACATGCTTCGCGCCCCGTGCCCGTCGTACTTCTCCAAGGGCGTCCTCGCCATGAACGGCATGTACGAGGAGGTCTACGCCCACTACTATGAGCCCGTGACGCCTCGCTTGGGCTGGACCCGCCACTACTCCTCCGAGGAAATCGTTGAAGGTGCGACCATGCGATCATCTTCTGCACACAATGGGCACATGTCTCATTTGTCGCTGCTATCACGACATCAGAGTATCGCAAGTACCGCAAGATAGAGGGCGCGATGAAGCTTCTGGGCTCCAACGAAGTCTACGAGCTACAGCCACCGGAAGCCCTCCGTCCGTGTCCCTCGGTCGTTCTTCACCAGCAACAGGTGCGTCACATTGCGTCAGCTACGCAAGGATTGGTTGCCCACTCTCGTCCTTTGGCCAATCGTGCAGCTCTTGCAAATAAGTGAAGACGGCTTCGCCACGCTGCTCGACAGTGATGGCACCATCACGGAGAACACCGCGATCGAACCCAAGTGGCGTGAGCTACTTCAGCAGATGCTCGCCACCGGTACCGCCCACAACTCTGCTGTCATAAAATCTGTTCGGGCTAAACCACAACATTGCGTGCAGAAGAGGAGGTGTGGTTGTCCTTCCTTCATGTGCCCGGATTCCCCACACACATATTTGCCGTTCGTGGGGACAGCCAAGACGGCTTCACTCTCCTCAAGGCTTGAGGCTTCAAGATCTTCTTTTGTATTTGATCCAAAGCCATTAACAAATACAAGTGGCCACATGGATGTGGTCGAGGTGAAGCCCGTTGTTCCGCACCGGCCCAATGGTGGCTCAGTCGGTGAACGACAAGTTCTTGGCGTTGCCGAGCCAGATGGCGTTGTTGTTGTAGAACTGCCGCATCCTGAACCGTGTGACGCTGATGTTGACGTTCTGCGTGGCCTGGTGGTCGTAGATCCCGGTGTCCATCCCGAACGCGTTGAAGTCGGTGGCCTCGCAGTTGATGCAGCCTGCGAACTTGATGGCCGCCGCGCTGGCCGACGTCTTCATGCTGAACGTGGACCTCACGGCCATGTGGGTGGACCGGCCAAAGGTGATCACGCTCGTCATGGCGGTCGCCGAGCCCGTGAAGGAGATGCGCGAGACGAGCACGTAGGACGAGGAGTCAAAGCCCAGGTTGAGGATGCCTCCCGGCCGCGCGGGGTCGGCGTGCTTGAAGGTGACCGTCTTGTTGAACTTGAGCGCGTAGAAGCTCGTCGCCACGCCCGTGCGGTCGATGCCCGTGGAGAGGAGCACGGTCGCCCTCCCACGCGGCCGGCGCGTTGGCCGACTTGCCGAGGTCGCCGAAGAGGAGAAGTCGTAGGTGCCCAGGTTGACCGCACGCTGCTGGACGTTGATGGTGAGGTAGGCCGCCTTGAAGGCCTTGTTGTCGGCCGTGAAGGCCTCGACGAGGAACCGGTGCGGGCCGAGGTTGAGGTTGGCCGCGTCGCCGGCGGCCGAGGGCGTGGGCGTGGTGGCGTTGACGCCTTCGTTGACCAAGCCCACAGCGAAGCTCCAGTGCGCAGCCGAGGCGTTGTTCATGGCCGCCGTGATCCGCCACTGGGCGGGTTTGCTGCTCGTCTGCGCGCTCAAGGGTGCCAAATGCCTTAACATACAGCAATTGAAGATTGGTCCATCTTGAAAAATTTGTTGTTTGCTGCAAAGTCTGATGTTAAAACTATTGTTAACTTCATTGGTGTAAGTTTGAATGTACCTTCCAGTAACACCCAAAAATATTAATGTACCCAATGAAGAAGATGGTGTCATGATGTGGGTGCCTTCCATAAAATTTTTTAAATATAACTTGGACCTGGACACAAAGCTAGCTGCCCTTGGTGAGGGTGACCTGGCATATAGGGAGGACCACGATGTGGAGTAGCCTGACAAGCTGCTCCTTGCCCTTTTCCTTGATGCACATTGGAGTGGATTTGCACTACTCATTGCACTGCTGCTTGATGCACATCAGAGTGGGCTTGCCCTACTCCTTGCCTTCCACACCAATGGATATTGGGGTATCCAGTGCCAAGTCACTATCACTCTGGGTCTCATTTTTGCCTTTGTCTACCCTCATCAGCTCTTGTAATTCCTCATCATCTAGCTCCTTGCATAATACTTCATCATTCACCTCATCACAAGACACCTCATCCTGCCTCTTCACTTTTTGGTTCATTGTGTAGCTCCTTGTTAACAATAAGGGGCTGGGATGAAATTGCTCAGCTGGGGGCTCTACATAGTGTTGAATTCAACACCAAAGTGGGAGAAACAAAATGTCCAGAAAAAAGTGACAATGATACTTTTTCATAAATGAAAAAACCTATATATATGATTATCTTGTAAAATGTCTTTTTGCTATAAATGAAAAATATCATTTTTTCTTGGATACAAGTTTTTCTAAATTTTCAAAAATGATACAAAAACTGATGTACATTAGTTTTACATGATTTTGCAATGACAAACCTGGTTTTTGATGGAAATTTGTACATAATTAGGCCAAAATTTGTGTTTTTTAGTCTGGCATCAATTTTTGTCGACAATCCTGATATGTATTGGTCCTACATGGATGGTACTTTATTTTTTTGAATAATAAAATATGTACATGCAAAAAATCCATTTTTAAACCCAAAATTCTTTTTTTTATTATAGGTGTGAAACAAATGCCAAATTTGAAAACTTGTACACCAAGCTAATAAAAATGATATGGTATACAATCATTTTGTGTACAATGCAAAAATGATTGTCATTTTTTTCTGGACACTTTGTTGAGAAAATGACAATGGAGAAACTGGGAAAAAATAATAATGGAAAACCACTAATGTGAAGGCTGGAGGAAGATAAAAAAACATGTAAATAATCTCATGAGTTAAAACCACTGATGCATCAGGAATATTTGTCAACAAACTGATGTGTATTAGTTCAAGAATTAACAAAAGGGAAAGCATATGTTGGAGTATGCAAAGAAGCCGACTTTATCTGTTTGACAAATGAAAAAAAAGCTGATGAATGTCCATATAAGTATCAACAAAAAGCTCAAGTAGATTTCTTAAAAAATGTCAAGTATTACAAAAAGGGAGAAAAACCTCAGGTGGGCAAAAAGCAGGGAGTAAGTGAAACATTTGCCATAATGCATCCAAGACTTAGGATGGGCAATTAAATATTTCTTGAAATTATAATAGTACCTTTACTTTTATTCAACCTCCACACACAACAACAACACTCACTCTACTGTAATGGAAGTATTGAAATATGATTTGATTGAACCAATCTTCTTTCAATTTTTGCCACCCCCCAACAACATCCACTAATTTTGTACTATGGAGCAGAACAACTGCCTACAAGATCCACGGTCAAAAATGACTGGGGCCATTTTTTGAAATTAATATCAAAGTTAAGGCTTTTCCTTTTATAATAACACATTAAATAAATTGATAAAAATGATTTTATTACGAAAATACCAATTTATAACGTATTTTAAGCGAAATTAAACTATTGGTCAATAACACAAAAAATATGAATTGAGACTTGTCAAGTCATAAATGCATAATTGAAGTTGTTAATTTAACAAAATTCATTTGAGAAATAATAATAACAGGGCTTTAGTTTTGTTATTGGCCATCCAAAAAAGACAAAATAAACCAAGATGGATGAAGAAAACAAATTTTATTGCCAAGTAAGCTGCAATAATAACACAATTTTCAATCATGGACATTGATGTAGACAGTGAACATACATCCAGTACAAACAACATTGATTTGAAAGTGTGTATGTGTATGCACTTACAAAAAATACTTAATTTTGACCATGTATGTGTACACAGTCACAAATCTTGCTTGTTCTTGTCTTCCTGATATTTAAACACTTGTTATCAGCTTGCAAGATTACAAAAATCACAAAAAGATATTACTATTGGTTGTTTTCTCAGGTCTAGGGCAATATCAATAGATAGAACAATTAAAACTGTTTTTAATGTCACTACACCATCTATTTCATGCCATGTGCCATCTTCATTTTGTTTGAATCATTTTAGATATTTACACATGAAGTGGGCTGTGTTTTTTCAGGCATTACTCAAATACAAAAGAAGTGATGGTGAAGATCTTCAGGCCTTGAGGAAGATCTTGAAGCCTCAAGTCTTGAGGAGAGTGAAACCGTCTTGGCTGCTCCCACGAACAGCAAACATGTGTGCAGGGAATCCAGGCACATGCAAGAAGGACAACCACACCTCCTCCTCTGCACGCAATGATAATGTAACATGCCAGAGTTTAGCCCACGCATGGATTAAGGTTGATTCATGAGTGAAGTGAGATACCTGTGGTGAGCATCTGCTGAAGAAGCGCAAGCCACTTGTGGTTGATGACAGTGTCCTCCGTGAGAGTGCCATCACTGTCAAACAGAGTGTCTTCGCTGATTGACATGAGCTGTGCGATCATGTGTGCCACGGATGAGAATGTCAACGTCTCCTCCCTCTCTGACACGCATGAAGAGGTCGCACGCATACCTGAAGCTGGTCGAGTACGACAGAGGGGCTAGGGAGGAAGACTTCCGGTGGTCGGAGCTCATAGATCTTGCCCAGAAGCTTCATCACACCCTCGATCTTGCGGTACTTTCCAAACTCTGCCATCCGCATTTGTGAGTGGCCTATCATTGGTCTGGGTGGTGTGTGGGTGAGGATCACCTTCCACGACCTCCTCCGAGGAGTACTGGCGGGTCCAGCCCAAACAAGACGTAATGTTATCGTTGTAGTCGCCCCAGTGCGCGTCGCAAAGAGCGAGGACGCCCTTGGCAAAGTAGGACGGGCTCGAAGCACGAGGCATGTGCTCCAACTCCTGCTTACACAATCAACAACAACAACATACCCCTGCACCCCATATATTGTATTTTTTGCATAATTTTTGTAATTGTTCAATAGTCATATTTTGAAATTGCTCCATAGAAAATTTGAAAATTTAGGCATATCATTAGCATTTTCTATAGCTGTTATATCATTTATAGGCCTTGTTGTAGCCTTCCATACAGAAGATATTATTTGTTGATATGTTTTTTTACCTTTTTCATCTGTACCTGCATGAATAGAAACCACAAAACTAGAAGTTGTTTGTATTGCTCCTTTTGAATGTAATGTAGGTAAATTGTATGATAACATTTCCCATAACCAAGACATGAAAATGTTGCTGTACCACCCTAATTAGTAATTTGTTTTAATAAATCAATTGGAATAAGAATACCAATTTTTTCTGCATTTATTTTTGCTTGTGCAAATAGTTGATATCCCATCATTAATTTATCATAAACAGCAAATTTACCTAAATCATAGTTAATAATAAAACAAACATATTGTTGATATATATAGATGTTTTATCAATATGATTTATAAAATTTTCATGCAAAATGGCACAAATCTGGCTAATTGATGGGGCAAAAGAACTATAAATATATGTTAGAAATAATGTTTATCAAAAATATGTATCAAAATACCTTAATAATATTGCAAAACTATCACATTTTATTGGCCATATATCATTATGTTCTGTTTTCAATTTTGCAAAATGTGTTCTCATATTATGCACATTATTGCCATAAGTATTTCAATCATTATCAATATATTATAGAAATTTTTCAATTCATTAATAGTTGTAGGTTTTTTCAAATGTGAATGTTTATATTTTAATTACTGTGTATGTGTATGTGGTGATAAACAAAGTAAACATGTGTTTTAAATATTAAAAAAATATAAACATTCACATTTAAAAAAATTGGAAAAATAACAAACTCTAAACAAAATACAATATATATTGTGCACATCTCTTACAGCTCCCTAAACTTGAGACTATTATTATAAAAGCAAGTATGGAAGTGATGGGGTAAGGTAAATAAAAGATCAACATTGTGGTTTGTCAATTGGTTGGAGTTTATCACCACATACACATACACAGTGATTAAAATGTCAGTAACAATCATGAAAATGTTGACCAAATATTTTTGCTATTTTGTATTTATAGATTATATTTTCCATGGAAGATTTTGTGGAAAGTAAACAAGTATTCCAGCAATTTGTAGCAACAATCATTTCCACTTCCTTATCAAGTTAGTTTTTCACTGACAGGTGAATGATAAGCCTGAAAATGGAACTATTATTGCTGTCAACAAAAAAAAAATGGGATCTGGTAAGGTGTTGTTAAGCATACAACTTGTATTGAGTTCCCAACTTCTTTGTCTTTTGAATTAACGGTAGTCATAATGGGATGAGCAGGTGATTGAGGTGATTCCTTGCTGAACTCACAAACACGACTCCCTGGGGCGGCCAGCCAGAATTCGGCTGAACATTGCGCTCATGCCCTTGGCAGTGATGGCCACCACTTGCTTGGTGAGCTTCGCTGGCACTGCCGCGCCCTGATCTGTGATGAGCACGAGTATGAACGGCACAATCTTGGCAAACCCACTCACCTGCAAGGTTGTATGGTAAACCAGACTTGGCTCAAACATCAACAACGGCAGGAGAGGAAAGAACCTTGAAGTACTCTACCCAGACCTTGCGTGCAGAGATTACCTTCTTCATTGTACCTGTACCTCTCTTGCTTTGGATGAAGAGGGCAAATTGGGGGTTCTTCTTCATCGTGGGAGCTGTTGTTGATTGGCCAAAGGGGTAATCACGAAAAGTCTCCATCCGTCGGACTTTCTCAAGCGCCCGCAAGCCCTCATGGTCGTTCTCGTTGGGGATGTGTTGCATGTTGTAGCACTCAGGGGTAACTGAGCTGGAGGCTACCTTCAGGAAGATGGCTGAATCAAACGATGGAGCCATGGGCACGTTTATAACAGCCCACGTCTCTTGCTTCCCTGGGCATCCCTTGTAGCCAGCTTCAATCGATCTGGCCACAGTAGTGTCCACAAAGGTCATGCTCTCATGCAATTGCTGAACCTCCACTCGACTCACCGGGACTGCAAGCTCCAGGTCATCTGCCCAATCCAGGGCGAGTCCCAGCAAGTTTGAGAGGCAGCAGCTCGCCCGACCAGCAAGGCGATACAAATCGAGCCGATACAGGACCATGTTGAGGTCCATTATTTCACTCTCCAAGGGTAGAATGCGGGATGGACTGTAGAGGAGAGGCAGAATCTGGCTCTTCCTTGCTTGTGTGGTGTTGCGGAACAACACATACAGGTAGGCAAAAGGAAGCATCAGGTAGTGTCCACAGTCCAAGAAGACCACGCCTTTGTTGATGAGCTCCCCAACTGTGACTCCTGCAAGCTTGGTGTTGAGAGAGACCTCAACATCAAAGATCACACACGCCACCACAAGCTGGCGGAGTTCTGTGCTCTCTTCACACATCCAGTAGCTCAGAGTGAGTAGATTGGCCTGTTGAAAGTGGCTAACAGCCCTTCTGAATGCAAGGTCGCACATTTCCTTGTCAGCACGGCCAAGGAAGATTCGCAGCAATTCAAGATTGAATGGGAGAGACAGCAGACTGTGCCCCAGGGCTGGCCCGGGAATGTGCTCCCATTGACGATTTTGTAGTAAAACCAGCCCATATTCACTCATTGCACTTAAACCCACAGCTAAAAGCCAAGGATTGTAGGCCATGTCTGCCATAAACTGCTCAACTTGTTTGCTTGGTACAAAGCTTGAATCATCAAGAAGGCCACGTAAAATCATGATGTAGTCTTCCACACCAAGCAGAGGAAGCTGGAGGTTTGTGGGACCTTTGCCACTGATCATGAACATGTTAGCTGGGTTGGTCCCAGAAAGGAAAGGCAGAGCAAAGACCTGGATTGACTTCTCCAGATGCCAACAGTTGGTGATGGCCCTCACACAATTATTAATATAATCAATTGGTGCTTGGTTTGTCTCATCAATGTGAATCACTAGAAGCAGGTATTGGTCTAAAGTGGAAAAGAGAAATTAGACACAAAGCTAGCCAAACAATGTGCAGGTAGTGTCACCTTCTTCAAGTTCCTCCCAATCAGCAATTTGCTTGATGACATCTTCAAAATCAGTTTCAAAAGCCACTGCTGCACCCCAGAACACCTTGTAGAATGAATGATAACTTGGGTACTTGGTGTGAAAGGCCCTAAATGGAATTGAACATTAAAATAAACAGTTCATTCAGTTCATGATGTGCCAATGTACCTGTTGCGCTCACAGTAGGCATAAAGGGATCTCAAGCCAAGGCTGATCATGGGATATTCAAGCTCTGCCTTCTTTGGCAAATTTGTGACGTTGATTTGGAGCACCAGCTCCGCTTGTGCACACCTTGCAATAGCTGAGCGAAAGTAAGCTTCATCCACATCAACTGGTGCTGAAGGTCGCCATGTCTTCGCCGCTCCAATCTCCACCAACTCTGCCGCCTGAATCCTCTCATGGATGAGGTAGAAGGCTTGGCTGCTGAACCGGGTCTTGCCGATTCCGCTGGTGCCACAGCATGTTGGGGTCATCATAAGCTTCCTCAAGTCCAAGCCTCCACTCCATTCAGTTCTGTTGCGCCACAAGGTGAACTGATGAAGGGCCACATTGTAGAGCTGGTGCAGCGCGTCATCTCTTGCCACAAGTGGCATAGCTTCGCCCAACTGTTGAACGTTCGTGGCCGCAGAAGCTTTTCTCAGCAGATGCGGTCTCCGCAGCTTCAGATCGCCGGTTAGAAGTGGACTGAGGACTGCCAGCCATGATTCTGTTGAGCCGTGCGAGAGGCGATCCAGCTGCAAAGAGACCTCTTATGGTGATTGCAATCGAAGAATGAGCATGTTAGTAGTAATACTGAAAGAGGATGTACTTTAAAGTGTACCTTGTGGCTCCAACAAAGCTTGTTTTGCGTTAAATAATGCGATCGCCCGCCCAACGTTGTAGGCAGTTGGGAGGCTTTCTTTCACGATGCGCTCTAATTGTGGCGCCGTGAGTTGAGCCAACGCGTTGCCATCGTAGTCCTCAAAGCATTCGGCGTAACGAGACCACAACACATGGCTCTCTAGCCAGTGTTTCACCTCCTCCACCGTCCATTCACAGAGTCTCCTTACATTCGTCGTGGACATCATCCTTTCACGTCGATGTACTTTCGTCCATGTACAAAACAGAAAAGCAAGGGCAAAAAATTATGCCCTAAAGAAAAATGACAAATTACGTGGATGGAGCAGAGTGAAGAAAGACAAGGGGGCCAGCCTGGCAACAAAAAGGAAGAAGGGTTCGTGTGCACCTTGTGTCGCCAGGCCCACACCCAATGCGACCGGTAAGTCACCCCCCCCCCAACATGCGGAAGGTGTAAGAGGCTGACTCTTCTGGTGGGCAGGAAGAAGCCTTGCGGGCGGTGCGTGCAGATGGGCAAGATGGACCAGTGCCAGCCCACGGTCTCGCGCAAGCGCGGACGCCGGCCCCGCCACGAACGAGGTCACACCACCTCCTTGACTTTCTGTGACCTCCAGGCCGCGCAGCCCAAGCGGCAAGTCGTTGGGCCAGTCGAAGCGCCTCATGTTCCGCCGATGACGGCCACGACGAGCAACATCGAGAATGGCAACAGCAACAATCAGCAGCAACAGCAACAGCTACAGGGCGCCGACGTGGCCATGAACCAGTCACTGATGTGCATGCTCATGGAGCAGCTGCGCGACATGAAGCAAGAGAATCGGGAGTTGAAGCAGGAGAACTGGGCGCTGAGGCGCGAGATGGCCGCAATGCGCGAGCAGAGCGAGAAGCAGCTGGGCGAGATGCAGGCCTCGCTCCAGGCCATGTCCACCCAACTCGCCACCGTTACCTCGCTCTTACTCGCCCAGCAGCAACCACCGTCACCACCATGCATGTCGCCACCGATGTTGATGAGCACCGCCCACACCACCGCCTCCTCCATGGGCCTGGGCCGGAGCCAAAGCCTGGCGGGCCTGGTCGAGGCGCTGCCCTTCCTGGCCGAGGACTATGCCCACGACCTCGACCGCCTCGCGGTGGCCGGCTTGGGGTCCGGCTCTAGTCGTCGTTGTTGTTGTCGTTGTTGGCCCTTTCGCTTGTTGACCCGCCGGTGATGCATGCACGCGAGCAGGGAGGCCTTCATTCTGCTGCACGCGGCGTCGTCCATGATGGAGCTGAAGCAGCCGCCCGTGGTCGCGTTCGTCTCGCCGCCAGCGCTGGCCTTCTTGGGCTTTGCCCGGGAGGAGATGGTGGGGCAGGCCATGCACGACGTCCTCGCCTTCACCGACAAGAAGGCCAAGCTCCAGCTCATCATGCGGACCTTCTGTGAGCCGCCTGGCCAGATGAGCCGGGTCATCAGTCTTACCAGCGTCTTGTTCTGGCGCAAGGACCGCCCGCCCGTGCGCATGGAGACCCGCCACCAGTCCCTCTGGGCCGACTCCCACGTACGTGCTCCCACATAGGAAGTGGTCGCCACGCACGCTCACGCACGCCAACACTCGAGTGCAGCCCATGTGGCACATCGTCGTGTTGCAGCGCGTGCTGCTGGAGCCCAACGCCACGAGGATGCCCGCACCACAAGAGGACGTGGCCCAAGAAGAAGCAGAAGAAGCAGATCAGATGTCCTCACAAGTGGTGGAAGAAGGAGCCGGGATTGATCTGGACGAGCTGTTGGACGTGCTGCGACCAGCGCCCTCGCCCACGTCCTCGTCTCTTCTCCTCCTTGACGATGGCGATCATGATGATGCCTTCCCTGCCCGAGAGCGATGGCTCTCTGACGGTGCTTGAGCACAAAAACACTTTTTTTTTCTAATTAAAAAATGTAGCGGACATCTCAAGCAGCAGGAGAGATGGTGACGGTGACAATGGTGCCATCCGTGGCCCCGGGCAGGGCAGAGACCCAAACCAGGTTCTTGCCCGGCGATTTGGCCAGCACCGCTGTGGCGGGGTGACATGTGAGTTGTTTGGTGCTCTTTGGAGGAAAAGGAATGTAAGGAATGGAGGAATGGTACTGTTGGTGGGCAGCGCCGACACGACGTAGCCGTTGGCGTACCACAGGGCCTCGTTGAGGTAGATCTCTGTCGGCTGGCTCACCGTCTGTATCACAGCCAAGTCAACACGTGCTCGACTGGTCTACATCGACTCCAACACCGGGGGGGAGGGGGAGAGCACCGTGTTGAGGCGGTATGAGAACTTGAAGACGGCCGTCTGCGGGTCGAAGCGCATCGCCAGCGGCGTGCCCGCCGTCGCGCGGGCGTAGGTGCGCGACAGCGCCTTGACCTGACCGCATCGTCGGATGATTCCTCAATCGTTAACACAAGTTGTTCGCCCAAAACAAGAGACGTGATCTACCTTGTTGATCTCGAGCACACCGTTGGCATCGTAGAAGGACTCGGCCGTGGGCTGCGACGCGGTCGTGATGTCGTTGTAGCCTTTGAACTGCCAGTAGGCCCAGGAGGAGAGGTGCAGGTCGGCCTGGCCCGTGAGGAAGTTGATGTTTTCGATGCCGTGCGAGTCGTTGGTCATGGCCCCAAACTCGGTCATGAAGTAGCCGTTGCCCAGGCGCTTGAGCGTGGCGTTGTAGAGCGCGTAGAAGAACAGGTCCTCGGCGTCGCACAAGATCACATTGCCCGGCGAACCGTCTGCGTTGGTCGGTCCGCAATAGATCTGTTGTGCACGCCAGTCGTGGTTGATTTTGTCTTTAGTGGTTTGCATCTTGTTTCTTCGTTGTTTGTTTCGCGTTCGCTTTCGTTTTCGCGTTTGCTTTCGCTTTCGCTTTCGCTTTTGTTTTCGCGTTCGCTTTTATGGCACGTACGTGGTAGGCGTAGGCCTGGCGGTCGTTGAAGACGGGGCCGCCGGGGCCCTCCGAGAAGCCCACCTCCCACAGGTCGTTCGTCGCGCCCTCGTAGAAGATCACTGATGAGGTCATCATCATCCATCAACATGGCGGGTGAGAACAACAAACGTGTCGGCATAAACGTGGTGGTGCTATGATGAGGTCCTATGATGAGGCGCCGCACCGTGCTGGTCGTCCCACTGGCGGATGGCGCGGTGGAGGCGCTGGTACATCGGGAACAGGTTGACTCGATCGGCCACGCCCGGCACAATCAGCCTCGGGTCGGCGTACACGTTGCCCGCGAACTGGCGCATAAATCATCATCATTACCATCACATGTTGGTCCCGTTAGCCAACGCTCACGTCACCAAGCTCCCGGTCGAGGGCGGACGAACGGGTTCGTTGATGAGCTCGTAGCCCAGGACAAAGGGCGAGTCCTTGAAGGACTGCGCCACCTTGGCCCAGTAGGCGATGAAGGCGTCCTGGATGCCGCGCCGGTTGTCGTAGAGGCCCTGGAAGGCGGCCATCGTCTGCTCGGCAAAGTAGAACTGTCCAAACGGGTACTGCATCGCCACCACCATCCGAGGAGTCAGGACACAGCCAGGAATGCAAAGAAGTTCCGACCGGGAGCGCCACCTTAAGACACTCGGACAGCGGCGGATAGCCGTCCTTGTCCTTGGGGAAGACCTGGTCGGGGATCGTCATCCGTCATGGCGCTTATGATTCATGTAGCCAGACAAAGGGACGACGCACGCACCGTGGCGCCGGTGGCGGGGAGAGGGAAGGGCAGCGAGAAGTCCCCAAAGTCGACGGCCCAGTCCGGCGCGCCTTCGCCGCAGCACTTCCGGGTGTACAGGTCCTGGTGGGCGTCTGTTTCGTTGTTCCCGAACAGTCGCGTCAACAAGACGGCGCTGGGCTGGGCACGAGCGCAGGGGGCAGGGCACCGAGGATGGTGTAGATCCCGTAGCTGCCGAGCTTCTTGACCAACGACGCCATGACGCCGATGTAGGTCTCATTA
>NAVB01002036.1:0-15606 GCA_002179805.1 Acanthamoeba lenticulata | reverse complement strand
GTCGAGCTCAACGTCGCCCTCGCAAAGCCCGTCTGCATCACCGTCGACCACGCGGAGCCCGTCCAACTCGCCATCGCCCTCACAAAGCCCATCGGCGTCACCGTCGGCCACGCAGACCCCGTCCAGCTCACCGTCAGCGTCGAGCTCGGTATCACCCTCGCCGAGCGCGTCCAGGTCGCCGTCCGCAAGCCCGTCGAACTCACCGTCATCGACACCGTCAGCATCGAGCTCGGTATCACCCTCGCAGAGCCCGTCGCGGACACCTTCACCGACGAGCTCGCCGTCGGCTTCGACCAGTCCATCGAGCTCACCGTCGACCACGCCATCAGCTTCGAGCTCGCCGTCGCCTTCGCAAAGCCCGTCGACATCGCCCTCGGCAAGTCCCTCGGCGACAACATCAAGCTCGCAGTCACCATCGGCGAGCCCGTCGAGCTCACCGTCGACGACACCATCAGCTTCGAGCTCGGCGTCACCCTCGCAGAGTCCGTCCAGGTCGCCGTCAGCAAGCCCGTCGATCTCACCGTCGTCGACACCGTCGGCCTCGAGCTCGCCGTCGCCATCGACAAGCCTGTCGGCCTCACCATCGCGGACACCTTCGTCCACCCCGTCGGTATCAAGCTCACCGTCACTCTCGCCGAGCCCGTCCATGACGCCGTCAGCCTCGAGCTCACCATCACCCTCGCCGAGCCCGTCCAGCTCCCCGTCACAGACACCTTCGCCATCGGCCAGTCCCTCGCAGTCGCCCTCCAGGAGCCCGTCGAGCTCACCGTCGACGACACCATCGGTGTCAAGCTCGGCGTCACCATCGCAGAGTCCGTCTGCATCGGCGTCAAGCTCGGCGTCGCCCTCGCAGAGTTCGTCGGCGTCACCGTCGGCCACGCAGAGCCCGTCCACCTCGCCCTCGGTGACACCGTCTGCGTCAAGCTCGCAGTCACCGTCGACGAGCCCGTCCCGCTCACCGTCCTCTTCGAGCTCTCCGACGCCTTCGCAAAGCCCATCCAGCTCGCCGTCGTCGACACCATCCATGTCGAGCTCACCATCAGCGTCACCATCGCCAACGCAGAGCCCGTCCATCTCACCGTCGCCCTCGAGCAGTCAATCGGCGTCTGCCAGCCCGTCGAGGTCGCCAACACCGTCAGGCTCCGCGTCGCCGTCAGCAAGCTCTTCTGCCACGCCGTCAGCGTCGAGCTCAGCGTCGCCGTCCCAAAGCCCGTCAAGGACACCCACACCGTCAGGCACAACGTCTCCTTCCACGAGCCCGTCCTCCACACCGTCGGCGTCGAGCTCATCGTCGCCTTCGACAAGCCCGTCCAGCTCGCCCTCGTCAACACCGTCGGTGTCAAGCTCGCCATCGATGTCGCCGAGCCCGTCTGGGTCTGCATCACCGACACAGAGCCCGTCCTCCACACCATCAGCGTCGAGCTCGCCGTCGGCTTCGAGCACAGCCACGCCCTCAAGCACGGCATCATCCACGGCGAGCCCGACGCGCTCACCCTCGGCCACACCATCGCCGTCGGTTACGCCGTCGGCCTCGAACTCAACGACACCATCGTCGAGCCCGTCAAGATCAGCGTCGCCGTCAGCAAGCGCTTCCAACTCGCCGTCAGCTACGCCGTCAGCGTCGAGCTCGCCCTCACGGAGCCCGTCAACTTCTCCTTCGTCAACTCCGTCGGTTTCAAGCTCGCCGTCGCCGTCATCTTCCAGCTCGTCATCGCCGTCAGCGTCTAGTTCACGGTCCCCATCGGCAAGCCCGTCCACCTCACCGTCGGCGTCGCCATCGGCTAGTCAGTCCAGCTCACCATCGCAGACGCCATCACCGTCGAGTTCGCAATCGCCCTCGATGAGCCCGTCGTCGTCGCCGTCGTCCACGCAGAGTCCGTCCAACTCGCCCTCGCCGTCGAGCCCGCAGTCGCCATCAGTGAGTCCCTCGCCGTCATCGAGCGCGTCCGTCACACCGTCGACCACCAGTTCGCCGTCGCCGTCACAGAGCCCGTCGAGCTCACCGTCGACGACACCATCGGCTTCGAGCTCGGCGTCACCTTCGCAAAGCCCGTCGACATCGCCCTCGGCAAGTCCCTCGGCAACAACATCAAGCTCGCAGTCACCATCGGCGAGCCCGTCGAGCTCACCGTCGACGACACCGTCAGCCTCAAGCTCGCAGTCACCGTCGTCGACACCATCGGCATCAAGCTCGGCGTCGCCTTCGCGGAGTCCGTCTGCATCGCCGTCGACTACGCAGAGCCCGTCCAGCTCGCCTTCGCAGAGCCCGTCTGCATCACCGTCGACCACGCAGAGCCCGTCCAGCTCGCCCTCGACCTCGCAGAGCCCGTCCAGGTCGCCGTCAGCAAGCCCGTCGAGCTCGCCGTCATCGACGCCGTCAGCATCCAGCTCGCCGTCGCCCTCGTCAAGTGCGTCTTCCTCAGCATCGCCAACGCAGAGCCCGTCGAGCTCGCCGTCGGCTACACCGTCAGCTTCGAGCTCGGCGTCACCCTCGCAGAGCCCGTCCAGGTCGCCGTCAACAAGCCCATCGAGCTCACCATCGTCAACACCGTCGGCATCGAGCTCGGCGTCGCCTTCGCAGAGTCCGTCTGCATCACCATCGACCACGCAGAGCCCGTCCAGCTCGCCGTCGTCATCGAACACGGCCACGCCTTCAAATACGGCATCACCATCGCCGTCGGCATCGGCTTCCAACTCGCCGTCAGCCACGCCCTCACGTAACCCTTCCATCTCCCCTTCGGTGACACCTTCGACGACACCTTCGGCATCGGCAAGCCCGTCCAGCTCTGCCTCGCGGACACCTTCGCCGTCCAACTCGCCCTCATCGACACCGTCGGCATCGAGCTCGATGACACCTTCGCAGAGCCCGTCCAGCTCTCCCTCGCAAACGCCATCGCCGTCGGGCTCACAGTCGCCCTCGCCGAGCGTGTCTACCACGCCATCAGCGTCGAGCTCACCATCGTCGTCGGCGAGCCCGTCCAACTCAATAACTCCGTCCAGCTCGCCCTCACCAACACCATCAGCATCGAGCTCGCCTTCATCGTCAGGCAGTCCCTCTGCGTCAGCGAGTGCATCGAGGTCGCCCTCGCCGTCGGTCACACCTTCAGCATCGAGCACGCCCTCGTCCTCGCCGAGTCCATCCATGTCACCGTCCAACTCGCCCTCGCAGACACCGTCGAGCACGCCATCCAACTCGCCATCGACGACTCCTTCGAACTCGCCGTCGAGCACGCCATCCAACTCACCCTCCACTACGCCGTCCAACTCGCCGTCAGGCACGCCGTCCAACACTCCCTCAAGCACGCCATCGAGCACGCCGTCGAACTCGCCCTCGATGACGCCATCCAACTCGCCATCGCGGACACCGTCGAGCACGCCCTCCAACTCACCATCGACGACTCCTTCGTTCTCGCCATCCAACTCGCCCACCAGCTCGCCCACCAGCTCGCCATCAAGCAGTCCGTCGAGCACACCGTCGAGCACGCCGTCCAACTCACCATCGACGACTCCTTCGTTCTCGCCATCCAACTCGCCGTCGATGACGCCATCCAACTCGCCATCGCGGACACCGTCGAGCACGCCGTCCAACTCGCCGTCCAACTCACCGTCAAGCAGCCCGTCGAGCTCCCCGTCGAGCTCGCCATCGAGCAGTCCGCCCAACTCGCCGTCAAGCACGCCTTCCAACTCACCGTCCAACTCGCCATCGAGCAGCCCATCGAGCTCACCATCGAGCAGCCCGTCTAGCTCGCCGTCGAACTCGCCTTCGAGCAGCCCGTCGCGCTCGCCCTCATCCAGTCCGTCAAGCTCGGCGTCAAGCACGCCATCCAGCTCTCCGTCCAACTCGCCCTCACCGAGCTCTTCCAACTCGCCGTCGAGTACTCCTTCGAACTCGCCGTCGAGCACGCCGTCCAGCTCCCCATCGCGAACACCTTCGCCGTCGGGCTCCCAGTCGCCCTCGCCGAGCGCGTCCACGACACCGTCGGCGTCGAGCTCACCATCATCGTCGCCCACGCAGAGCCCGTCCAGGTCGCCGTCAGCAAGTCCCTCGGCAACAGCATCAAGTTCGCAGTCACCATCGGCGAGCCCGTCGAGCTCGCCGTCGACGACACCATCAGCTTCGAGCTCGGCGTCACCCTCGCAGAGCCCATCCAGGTCACCGTCAGCAAGCCCATCAAGCTCACCGTCGACCACGCCATCAGCTTCGAGCTCGCCGTCGCCTTCGCAAAGCCCGTCGATATCGCCTTCGGCAAGTCCCTCGGCGACAGTATCAAGCTCGCAGTCACCATCGGCGAGCCCGTCGAGCTCACCGTCGACGACACCATCAGCTTCGAGCTCGGCGTCACCCTCGCAGAGCCCGTCCAGGTCGCCGTCAGCAAGCCCGTCGAGCTCTCCGTCAGTATCGAGCTCGCCTTCACCGTCGTGGACGCCGTCGGCATCGAGCTCAGCGTCGCCCTCGCAGAGCCCATCCAGGTCTGCATCACCATCGCCAACGCAGAGCCCGTCGAGCTCGCCGTCAGCAAGTTCGTCGCGCTCACCGTCGACGACGCCGTCAGCTTCGAGCTCGGCGTCACCCTCACAGAGCCCATCCAGGTCGCCGTCAGCAAGCCCGTCGAGCTCACCGTCATCGACACCGTCGGCCTCGAGCTCAGCGTCGCCCTCGCAGAGCCCGTCTGCATCGCCGTCGACCACGCAGAGCCCGTCCAGCTCGCCCTCTCCGTCACCATCGGCCAGTCCTTCTGGATCCGTGACACCGTCGAGTACAGCGTCTCCGTCAGCGTCGGCCACGCCCTCGGTGTCCAGCTCGTCGAGCCCGTCCCAATCGCCCTCGTCGACGCCGTCAGCATCGAGCTCGCAGTCACCATCGGCGAGCCCGTCGCGCTCACCGTCGACGACACCGTCGGCTTCGAGCTCTCAGACGCCTTCGCAGAGCCCGTCCAGTTCCCCGTCGTCATCGGCCAGCCAGTCGCCGTCTGCCAGCCCGTCAGGGTCGCCAACACCGTCAGGCTCCGCGTCACCAACTGCGTCGGCTACGCCATCAGCCTCCAGCTCGTCGAGCCCGTCCCAAACGCCCTCGTCTACAGCATCGCTTTCACCGTCAAGCTCGCAGTCGCCTTCGCAAAGCCCGTCACCGTCGTCGACGCCGAGCCCGTTCAGCTCACCGTCATCGACACCATCAGCTTCGAGCTCGCAGACGCCTTCGCAGAGCCCGTCCAGCTCGCCCTCGCCATCGAGCAGCCGCTCACCGTCGGCCAGTCCCTCGGGCTCTACATCACCGTCGGGCACGGCATCGCCGTCAGCGTCGGTTTCGCCTTCAGTGTCCAGCTCGTCAAGCCCGTCCAACTCACCCTCGACAACACCGTCGGCGTCCAGCTCTCGGTCACCATCGCCATCGGCAACGCAGAGTCCGTCCAACTCACCGTCGCCGTCGAGCAGCCGTTCACCATCGGCCAGTCCCTCTGGGTCTGCGACACCGTCGAGCACTACGTCTCCGTCAGCGTCGGCCACGCCCTCAGTGTCCAGCTCGTCGAGCCCGTCCCAATCGCCCTCGTCGACACCGTCTGCGTCAAGCTCGCAGTCACCATCGGCGAGCGCGTCAAGCTCTGCGTCGCAGACACCTTCACCGTCGAGCTCGCAGTCACCATCGGCGAGCGCGTCGCGCTCACCGTCATCGACGCCGTCAGCTTCGAGCTCTGCGACGCCTTCGCAGAGCCCATCCCCATCACTGTCGGCCTCACCTTCACCGTCTAGCTCGCCCTCGCGCACACCGTCACCAACGGGCTCGCAGTCGCCCTCACCGAGCGCGACCACCACGCCATCAGCAAGCGCCTCCAATTCGCCCTCGGTGACTCCTTCGCCTTCAGCATCGAGCTCGCAGTCACCTTCGGCGAGCCCATCGCCCACTCCATCAGCGTCAAGCTCGCAGTCGCCCTCGAACAGCCCCTCCAGCTCGCCGTCATCGACTCCCTCTGCGTCGAACTCGCCCTCGGCTTCACTTTCCACGACGCCGTCAGCGTCGACCTCAACGACTCCATCGGCGTCACCGTCGAGCACGCAGAGCCCGTCCAACTCGCCCTCGCCGTCGTCCACGCAGAGCCCGTCCAACTCGCCCTCGCCGTCGAGCACGCCGTCAGCCAGTCCGTCGAGCTCACCGTCCCCGTCTGGCTCAGCGTCGCCCTCAACAAGCCCGTCCTCAACACCGTCGGCATCCAGCTCAGCGTCACCGTCGGCATCGTCGAGTACGTCGCAGACACCTTCGCCATCGAGCTCGCAGTCGTCCTCGCCAAGCGCGTCAGCAACGCCATCGTCTTCCAGCACGACATCACCCTCGACGACTCCCTCCAACTCGCCCTCATCGACGCCCTCGGCAACCAGCTCGCCGTCAGTCACGCCGTCGGCCTCGAGCTCACAGACTCCGTCGCCCAGCCTGTCCAGCTCGCCGTCGCCGTCACCGTCACCGAGCGCGTCAAACTCAGCGTCGGCTACGCCATCCGCGTCGGGCTCGCCATCGAGCTCGCCGTCACGGAATCCGTCCATCTCACCTTCGTCGACTCCCTCACCGTCAAGCTCGCCGTCGCCATCAGCTTCGCTGTCATCCTCGCCGTCAGCCACACCGTCATCGTCTAGCTCATCGTCGCCATCGGCGAGCCCATCACCTTCGAGCTCGCCCTCGCAGAGCCCGTCGGTGTCGCCATCGGCCACGCAGAGCCCGTCCAGCTCACCGTCGCCATCGGCGAGCCAGTCGCCATCCGCCAGCCCGTCGAACTCACCAACGCCGTCCGGCACAAGCGCACCAACAGTGAGCCCATCCACGACGCCATCCGCGTCAAGCTCACCGTCGTCATCAGCAAGCCCATCTGGCTCGCCCTCGGGGACCCCGTCACCTTCGAGCTCGGCGTCGCCTTCTTCGAGTCCGTCCAGCTCACCGTCGACCACGCCGTCAACGTCGAGCTCGCCCTCGCCCTCACAGAGCGCCTTTGCTTCACCATCTTCATCAAGCAGCCGCTCACCGTCGAGCACAGCGTCACCAACAGCGAGCGTGTCGGCCACGGCATCACTGTCGAGATCGCCATCGACCTCGGCAAGCTCATCCAGCTCGCCGTCGCGAACACCCTCGCCCTCGGGCTCTCCATCGCTTTCGACAAGCCCGTCCACGACGCTGAGTCCCACCGGCTCGCCGACGTCAACGCCAACACGGAGCCCCACAAGCTCGCCTTCACAGTCACCGACTCAATCGCTCACGCCGAGCCCCACCGGCTCTCCGACGTCAACGTCGACACGGAGCCCCACAAGCTCGCCTACGCAATCGCCCACGCCGAGCTCGACTCAAACACCAACACAGTCGCCAACACGAACGCCGACCGCATCGCCGACGATGTCTCCCTCCCGCACGCCCACCCGATCGCCGAGCGGCACGCCGACGCCGTCACCCAGTGGATCGGCCACGCCATCGCGCAGTGGTTCGCCCACGGCATCGCCCACCCCGTCAGCGTCGCTGACGCGTTCGCCATCGAGGACGCCTACCGCCTCACCCTCGGGCTCGTTCACGCCAACGACTACGCCCTCACGGTCGGGATCGCCCACTATTTCGCCCTCACGCACCCCGACGAGCTCGCCCACACGGTCACCGTCCTCGACGCCGACGTCGTCGCCCACAAACTCGCCCACGACGTCGCCCACCGCGTCGCCCTCGCCCACGACGTCAGCCTCTGTTTCGCCATCACGGTCGCCAACGGCAAGCCCGACCCAGTCGTCCACCTCGTCACCGACGTCATCACCCACGAACTCGCCCACAGCGTCGCCAACAGCAAGCCCGACTCGGTCTCCCACCTCGACGCCGTCGTCGTCGCCCACGAACTCGCCGTCACGGTCGCCAACGGCAAGCCCGACCCGATCGCCCTCCTCGTCACCGACGTCGTCGCCCACGAGATCGCCCACAGCGTCGCCCACGAGCTCGCCGACGGCCACGTTGACACCCACTGTGTCGCCGTCGCGGTCGCCAACGGCAAGCCCGACCAGATCGCCCACCTCAACGCCGTCGTCGTCTCCCACGAACTCGCCCACGTTGTCGCCAACGGCAAGCCCGACTCGCTCGCCCACAAACTCGCCCACGACGTCGCCAACGGCAAGCCCGACTCGGTCTCCCACCTCGACGCCGACGTCGTCGCCCACGAACTCGGCGTCACGGTCGCCAACGGCAAGCCCGACCCGGTCGCCCACCTCATCACCGACGTCGTCAGCCACGAAATCACCCACGACGTCGCCAACGGCAAGCCCGACCCGGTCTCCCACGTCGACACCCACTGTGTCACCGTCGCGGTCGCCAACGTCAAGTCCGACCAGGTCGCCCACCTCGTCACCGTCGTCGTCGCCCACGAGCTCGCCGACGTCCACGTCGACACCCACTGTGTCGCCATCGCGGTCGCCAACAGCAAGCCCGACCAGGTCGCCCACCTCGTCACCGACTTCGTCAGCCACCAACTCGCCCACGGCGTCGCCAACGGCAAGCCCGACCCTATCGCCTACCTCTTCACCGACGTCGTCGCCCACGAACTCGCCCACAGCGTCGCCAACGGCAAGTCCGACCAGGTCGCCCACGTCGACGCCGTCGTCGTCAGCCACAAGCTCGCCTTCGGCCACATTGACACCGACGCCGTCAGTCACCAGGACGCCATCGCCATCGACCTCGCCCACCGCGTCGCCCTCGGTCACGAACTCGCCAACGCCCACGTCGACACCCACCGTGTCGCCGTCACGGTCGCCAACGGCAAGCCCAACCAGGTCGCCCACGTCGACGCCATCGTCATCGCCTACGAGCTCGCCTACAGCCACGTCGACAGCTACTGTGTCGCCGTCGCGGTCGCCAACAGCAAGTCCAACCAGGTCGCCCACCGCGACGCCGTCGTCGTCGCCCACGAGCTCGCCCACTGCCACGTCGACACCCAGTGTGTCGTCATCGCGGTCGCCAACGGCAAGCCCAACCAGGTCGCCCACCGCGACGCCGTCGTCGTCGCCCACGCGCTCGCCTACGGCCACGTCGACACCCAGTGTTTCGCCATCGCGGTCGCCAACGGCCAGCCCAACCAGGTCGCCCACCTCGACGGCATCGTCGTCGCCTACGGGCTCGCCTACGGCCACGTCGACACCGACACCGTCAGTCACCAGGACGCCATCGCCATCGACCTCGCCTACCGCGTCGCCCTCACCCACGCGCTCGCCTACGGCCACGTCGACGCCCACAGCGTCGCCGTCGCAGTCGCCAACGGCAAGCCCGACCAGGTCGCCCACCGCGACGCCATCGCCGTCGCCTACGAGCTCGCCTACAGCCACGTCGACACCCACTGTGTCGCCATCGCGGTCGCCAACGGCAAGTCCGACCAGGTCGCCCACAGCGACGCCGTCGTCGTCGCCCACGAGCTCACCCACGGCCACACCGACACCCACTGTGTCGCCGTCGCGGTCGCCAACGGCAAGCCCAACCAGGTCGCCCACCTCAACACCGTCGTCGTCAGCCACAAGCTCGCCTACAACCACGTCGACACCGACGCCGTCAGTCACCAGGACGCCATCGCCGTCGACCTCGCCCACCGCGTCGCCCTCGGTCACGAACTCGCCAACGCCCACGTCGACACCCACCGTGTCGCCGTCACGGTCACCAACAGCAAGCCCGACCAGGTCGCCCACCTTGACGCCGTCGTCGTCAGCCACAAGCTCGCCTACAACCACGTCGACACCGACACCGTCAGCCACAAGGACGCCATCGCCATCGACCTCGCCCACGACATCACCAACAGCAAGCCCGACCCGATCTTCCACAGCGACTCCCACTGTGTCGCCATCGCAGTCGCCAACGACAAGCCCGACCCGGTCTCCCACGTCGACACCCACAGCGTCGCCGTCGCAGTCGCCAACGACAAGCCCGACCAGGTCACCCACTTCTACGCCATCGTCGTCGCCCACGAGCTCGCCTACAGCCACGTCGACGCCCACTGTGTCGCCGTCGCGGTCGCCAACGACAAGCCCGACCAGGTCGCCCACGTCGACGCCATCGTCCTCGTCCACGAGCTCGCCGACGTCCACGTCGACACCCACTGTGTCGCCGTCGCAGTCGCCAACAGCAAGCCCGACCAGGTCGCCCACCTCGTCGCCGACGTCCTCGCCCACAAACTCGCCCACGACGTCACCAACGGCAAGCCCGACCCGGTCTCCCACGTCGACACCCACAGTGTCGCCGTCGCAGTCGCCAACGGCAAGCCCGACCAGGTCGCCCACCTCAACGCCGTCGTCGTCGCCTACGAACTCGCCGACGCCGACGCCGTCACCCTCCGTGTCGCCGTCGCGGTCGTCATCGCCGACCAACTCGCCCACGCCGTCAGCCACGCCTTCGCCGAGCAGTTCCAACTCGCCCACGTCAACCCCTTCCAGCTCGCAGTCTCGCACACCGACTTCGAGCCCTTCGAGCACTCGCACACCGACCCCGACAGTGTCGACGTCGCCCACGGGCACGCCAACCAGCACGCCCTCGCCCACGATCTCGCAGTCGCCGACCGTGACGCCCTCAAGGACGCCGTCGAGCTCGTCCACGCCCACAGCCACGCAGACGGCAACAGCTTCGCCGTCGGTAACGCCCAGCATCTCCACGTCACCGTCCGCCTCGCGCTCGCCCTCGGCCTCTGTGTCCCCAACGTCGTCGACCACGCCGAGCGTCTCGGTCTCGCCGTCGTCCTCGCGCTCGCCTACCTTGTCGCCCACGTCATCGCCATCCATGTCGGTCACGCCGTCAGCTTCACGCTCGCCCTCAGCCTCAGCCTCGGCTTCGAGGTCGGCCACGCCCACAATTTCGGTCACACGCACTCCGACGCCCTCACCGACGAGCACCGCCACCGGCTCGCCGACGGTGTCGACCACGCCCAGCGCCTCGTCCACACCTACCGCTTCGACCACGTCCTCGCCCACCTTCTCGGCGTCTCGCACTCCCTCGAGCACAACTTCACCGTCGCGCACACCGACAGCCACGGTGTCGCCTACGGCGTCGCCCACGGCGTCGGCGTCGCGCACACCGACGCCCAGCATCTCCAGCTCGCCGACCAGCAGCGTCAGTCCGTCCTCGTCGCGCTCGCCGACGCCATCCATCTCTGCGTCCGTGACGCCCTCGCCCACGATTTCGGCGTCGCACACGCCATCGCCGACGAGCAGCGTCACACCATCGGGCTCGCGCACTCCGACGCCTACAATCTCGACGTCACCGACGGCCAGCATCACACCGTCGTCGTCACGCTCGGCCACGCCCTCAGTCTCTGCGTCGACCACGCCGTCAACCTCACCGTCGTCGTCGCGTACCCCGACGCCTACGATCTCGACGTCAGGCACGCCGTCGTCGACAAGCAGCACAACGCCCTCGCCGTCGCGCTCGCCTACGCCTTCCATCTCCGGGTCGCGCTCACCGACGCCCACGATCTCGACATCAGGCACACCGACACCCTCGCTCTCGGCGTCACGTACACCGTCGACCACGCCATCGTCTTCGCCGACAAGCAGCGTCACACCATCGGGCTCGCGCACACCGACGCCCACAATCTCGACCTCGGGCACACCAACGCCCTCGATCTCGGCGTCGCGTACACCGTCGACTACGCCGTCGCCATCGCGCTCACCTTCGCCCTCGGTCTCGGCCACACCGTCGCCGTCACGCACGCCCACCCCGACGATTTCCGAGTCGCGCACGCCGTCGCCCACAGCCAGTGCCACGCCGACTGAGTCGCGCACGCCAACGCCTTCAGTCTCTGGGTCGCGTTCGCCAACGCCTTCGGTCTCGGAGTCACGTACGCCGTCGGCCACGGCGTCACCGTCGGGCACACCGACGCCCTCGGTCTCGGCGTCTCTCACGCCATCGATCACGGCGTCACCGTCGCGCTCACCTACGCCTTCGATCTCGGCGTCGCGTACACCGTCGGCCACGGCGTCACCGTCGCGCACGTCTACGCCGTCGGTCTCGGCGTCGCGCACACCATCGATCACGCCGTCGACCACGGCGTCGCCCTCGCCCACAAGCAGCGCCACACCATCGAGCTCGCGCACACCGACGCCCACAATCTCGACCTCGGGCACGCCAACGCCCTCGATCTCGACGTCAGGCACGCCAACGCCGTCGATCTCGGCGTCCCGCACGCCGTCGGCCACGGCGTCGCCCTCGCCGACAAGCAGCGTCACACCATCGGGCTCGCGCACACCGACGCCCACGATCTCGACCTCGGGCACACCAACCCCCTCGATCTCGACGTCGCGTACACCATCGACCACGCCGTCACCGTCTGGCACACCTACGCCCTCGGTCTCGGCGTCGCGTAATCCGTCAACCACGCCGTCGGCCACGGCGTCGCCCTCGCCCACAAGCAGCGTCACGCCGTCGGGCTCGCGCACACCGACGCCCACGATCTCCGAATCCCGCACACCGTCGCCGACGGCTAGCGGCTCACCGCCCGAGTCGCGCTCACCCACGCCCTCCGTCTCTGGGTCGCGCTCTCCCACGCCCTCGATCTCAGAGTCGCGCACGCCATCAACCACACCGTCCGCTTCAAGCACGCCTTCGGCCACACTGTCGCCGTCACGCACGCCGACCCCGACGATTTCCGAGTCGCGCACGCCGTCGCCCACAGCCAGTGCCACGCCGACTGAGACGCGCACGCCAACGCCTTCAGTCTCTGGGTCGCGTTCGCCAACGCCTTCGGTCTCGGAGTCGCGCACGCCTTCCACGACGCCGTCGTCGACGCCCACGATCTCGCAGACTCGCACGCCGTCGCCCACGGCAAGTGTGACGCCCTCGCCGACGCGCTCACCGACGCCATCGATCTCGGAGTCACGGACGCCGTCGACCACGCCGTCTTCGTCCAGCACGCCGACACGCTCGCCGACACCCAGCATCTCGGAGTCGCGCACGCCGTCGACCACGCCGTCGCCATCGCGCACGCCCTCCGTCTCGCCGTCGCCGTCGCTCACCCCGACGCCCACGATCTCGGAGTCACGCACGCCATCGCCAACGAGCAGTGCCACAGCGTCAGAGTCGCGCACTCCGACGCCGTCGATTTCAGAGTCGCGCACTCCGACGCCATCGATCTCGGAGTCGCGCACGCCGTCGACCACGCCGTCACCGTCACGCACGCCTACGCCCACCATCTCGGAGTCTCGCACGCCGTCACCGACCGGCAGTGTCACGCCGTCCGAGTCACGCTCGCCGACACCCAGCATCTCGGAGTCGCGCTCACCCACGCCGTCGATCTCGGAGTCGCGCACGCCGTCCACCACGCCCTCGGCATCGAGGACACCCTCGCCCTCGAGCTCGGCGTCAAGCACATCGTCGCCGACAAGCAGTGTCACACCGTCGCCGTCACGCACGCCGACGCCCACCATCTCAGAGTCACGCACGCCGTCGACCACGCCGTCGCCATCGCGCTCGCCCACGCCCACTATCTCAGTGTCTGGCTCGGCATCGCCCACACGCAGCGCTACGCCGTCGTCTTCGCGCTCGCCGACGCCGTCGATCTCGGAGTCACGCACGCCGTCGACCACGCCGTCGCCGTCGCGCACGCCCACGCCCACCATCTCCGAGTCGAACACGCCGTCGCCCACGAGCAGCGTCACGCCGTCAGAGTCCGTCACGCCGACACCTTCGATTTCTGAGTCGCGCACGCCCACGCCCAGCATCTCAGAGTCACGTTCGCCGACACCGTCGATCTCAGAGTCGCGCACGCCGTCGACCACGCCCTCGCCGTCGCGTACACCGACGCCCACGACCTCGCCGTCACGCACGCCGTCTCCGACCAGCAGTGCCACACCGTCAGAGTCACGCTCGCCGAGTCCGAGCGCCTCCAACTCGCGCTCGCCGACGCCCTCGGTCTCTGAGTCGCAGTCGCCCACGCCGTCGATCTCCGAGTCGCGCACACCGACGCCCTCTGTCTCCGAGTCGCGCACACCGACGCCTTCGAGCTCCCAATCGCGCACGCCCTCGCCCTCGAGCACCATCACGCCCTCGCCGTCACAGACACCTACGCCGTCGATCTCTGAGTCACGCACGCCGACGACCACGCCGTCGGCCTCGCGCACGAGCTCGCCCAGCAGCAGCAACAGCCCGACGATGTCGCCCACAGCGTCGCCGTCGCCATCGATCACGCCCACGATCTCGGTCACGCCCTCGATATCGCACACGCCCAGGGCCAGCCGCTCGCCCTCGCGCACGCCGTCGCGCACGCCCACGCGCACGCCCCCAGTCTCGCCCTCGCCATCGACCACGGTCTACGTCAGCCACGCACCTGCCATCTTATCATCCTCGCCGACGAGGTCGATCACGCCGACAACGACGCCCTCAGAGTCGCCCTCGATATCGACCACGCCGTCGTTCTCTCCGACGATCTCGTTCACGCCGTCGGAGACGCCGCCCAACTCGCCCTCGCCCTCGATCACCCCGACGGTCTCGGTGACGAACTCTATCACGCCTTCAGTGACGCCTACCTTCTCCGTCACGGCCTCACCGACACGCTCGGTTTCGCCGTCACCGTCACAGTCGCGCTCGCCGTCGTCCACGCCCTCCAAGTCGGTCGTCTACGCGTCCCACGCGCCCGGCCTGCCCTCGGCCTCGCCCTCATCGGTCACGCCGTCAGAGACGCCGTCGAACTCACCCTCGTCGTTGATCACGCCGACGATCTCGGTCACGCCCAGCGTCACGCGCACGCCGACGCCGTCCCGTATCCCGTCCCCGTCGCGGTCGCCCACCAAGTCGGCCACGCCCTCGCCCTCGCTGTCGCCCTCCAACACCTTTACCTACGCCTCACATCTGCCTGGCTTCCCGTCGACCACGCCGAGCGGCTCGCCGACGTCAGTCACGCCGTCGGAGACGCCGTCGAACTCGCCTTCGTTGTCGGTCACGCCGTCCACCACGCCGACGATCTCCATCACGCCCAGCGTCACGGCCACTCCGTCGGAGACCCGCACGCCATCGCCCACGCAGACGCCGTCGATTTCGGTCACGCCCACGTCCAGCCCGAGCGTGTCGCTGTCCCGCAGCCCGGCGCCGTCCCGCTCGCCGTCGTCAACGGCCTCGATCTCGCCTCCGCCGTCAACGTCGTCGAGCGTCTCGCCCACGGCTTCCGCCACGCTGTCGCCCAGCGCGCCGATGTCGCACGCGCCAACGCGGTCGCCGGTCTCACCCAGCCCGACCCGCACGGCCACGACCTCGCCCTCGAACACGCCCACCAACTCGCCCACGCCGTCGATCTCCATCACGCCCAGCAGCTCGGCTACGTCCTCGCCTACGGAGTCACCATCGCCTTCGGTCACGCCCAGCATCTCGCTGTCGCCCACGCCGTCGACATCGGTCACGCCGGATCCGTCGCCCTCGCAGACGCCCACGCCAAGCATCTCGACGTCCAACTCGCCGTCAGCGAGCAGCTCGCCCACGCCGTCGATTTCGGTCACACCGTCTGTCTCCCCGACGAGCGCGCGCTCGCCCTCGCGTTCGCGCACGCCGTCGCCGACCATCTCCACCACGCCGACCGTCACGCCGACCATCTCCGAGACACCGTCCACGACACCCACGAGCACGCCGTCGAACTCCCG
>NAVB01002035.1:0-11320 GCA_002179805.1 Acanthamoeba lenticulata | reverse complement strand
GAGGGCCTGCGCTCACGCATGCGTCCTGAACCTCGTCCAGAGTCGCTGAGTGGCGGGCTCGGTGCGCCCCTGACGCCGGAGGAGCGCAGCCAGCGGGCGGATCTCTATCGCGAGCGGGTCTACCGACGAGAAAAGCAGGAATGGCGCGACCTCAAGGACGCGCTCGGTCCCACGTTGGCCAAGGCCACTTCCCTGCCTCTCCTGCGAGCAGCAGCGGGGACACCCGAGTGCGATTCCGCCCTGGAACACGGTCAGATGTCCTTGCAGGAAGCCCTCTCGCTGTCGACTCCCCCGATAACCCCTTCCCTCTTCACTGTCCACGGATCGCCAGCACAACAAGACAAGGAGCAGGTCCATTTTTAAAGACAATTTTTTATCTTCATGAGGCAAAGTAGTGGCGGATGAGCCCAGGCACGTCGCCGCGCTGCACGGCGCGCGGGAGCCAGTGCCGCGCGCCCAACAAGAGGGCCAGGTGCTCGTGGGCCATGCGCACGTACTCGGCTCCGATGGCGGCCCAGTTCGCGCGCTCGGCAAGCAGGCGCGCCGCAAAGACGGACGGTACACCGAGCCGCAGCGGCGACTCCCCGGCCGGCCACGAAGCTGCCGCTGACGACGAGGACGACGACAACGACGTATCGGGCGAGTCAGAGGCACGCGAGGCCGAAAGCAGCGCGTCGCCAGAGAGCAGGTGCAGCAGCGCGACGTGCTGGTGCAGTCGCGGGTGGCGCAAGTAGGCGTGGTAGGTGTGCACCAGCGTCTGGGCGGCGTATACAAGCATCACGGCGTCCCTCCGCTCGCGCGCGGCGTGGAGCAGATGCTCGACCAGCAGCCGCAGGGTCCGGTGGCACGGGTGAAGCAGGCCGGCGCCCTCTTCAATGGACTGGACCAGCCCGTCATAGTCGTAGTCCGCGTCGGTGTCGGTGTCGCTTTTCCGGTGCAAGCAGGCAAGCACCTTCTCTTGGACGAGCTGCTCGGCCGAGCGCGCATAGTCGCCCGGCAGTTCATAGCCGCATTCGACGCACTCGAGGCGGCCATCAACGGCTTCTTCGTCATCATCGTCCTTCCGGTGCTCATCTTCCTGCCGTCGCACGCCGACAGTGACCATGCCGTGCCCGCAGACGCGCACCTCGGCTCCATCCTCCTGCGACTGCTCGCCGTCCTCGTCCTCGTCCTCGCCGTTCTCGTCGTCCTCCATGGTGTTTGGACACTTGACCATCACCATCAGCTCATCGGCCACATAGTGGTCCCTTGGCCCACGCGTGCGCGCGAGTCAGACTCGTGTTTGCTGTTGTTGTGGGCTCTTGGGAGTAATTACCTGAGGTCAAACGGCGGCGGCCGACACTGCGCGCAGCGGCAGGCAAAGAAGTGGTGCTCGTGAAGCTCGCGCTGGCGCACGTCGTAGGGCTGCGTCGGGTCGACGTAGGCCACGGTCACCTCGGCCCCGGCCTCGATCGCGCGCACGGCCCGCACGCAGAGCCTCCCGCGGCCGTCGACCGACCACTGCGCGTTGGACAGGCACGAGTGGTTGAGCAGCGCCGCCGCCGCGTACAGGCCCTGGCCTGCATCGCGCGCGCCGAGCGGCCAGAGTCAGTTGAGATCTCGATGGAGGAGGACGTGGACAACATGGGGAAGAAGCAGGATAGGACCGATGGGCCGGAGCGACGACGGGTCGGTGAGGGTGAGCGCGTTGGCCTGCGCCACGGCAAAGAGCCGCGCGACCCGCTCGTCCGAGTCGGGGACCGCGAGGCCCGGGGCCTGCGCGGCCAGCCACCGCAGGTTGCGGGCCTGCTGGCGGAAGGCCTCGCGGAGCTCGCTCGACATCTGGTCGTGGTGGCCCACCAGCCGCGACAGGGCGTCGCCCTCTAGAAACGCCGCCGCGGCGTCATCCTGCATCCACCAGCCGCGCAGCTGCGCGTTCCTTTGTGGCGACTCGTCCTCCACGCCGAGCGCGGCCTCTTCCTCCGAGTCGTCGGCGTCCTCGTCCTGTCGACACGCGCGCTCGCAGCCTCGCTCGCGGTAGAGCAGCATACGGAGAGCGAGCCGCATGTCCCTGTTCATCGCGCATACGACATACGCGGATTTGTTTGATGCGGCGTCGAGCAGCGGCCATAACTGGAGAGAAAAGGGAGAACCTATGATCCACGTCGGCCTCTTGGTGTTGCTTCTGGCTTCGCTTCAGCGTCTGCAGGATCAGACACTCCCCAGCGTGCGCGTCCCGCGCTTCCTGCTCGCCGTTGCGTGAGAGGCTATCGCAGCAGAGAGTTGGGGAGAGAAGAAGTGAGACCTTGTCGTCGGCACAACGGACGCAGAGGACGTGCTGCCCGCAACCGGCGCACGGCTCGCCGCCCTCGGTCGCCAGCCCGAGCTCGCGCGCAACCGGAGCGAGACACTGGCTGCAGTAGTTCAGAAGGTGCGCATCGTCCAGCACAGCTGTGATGGCGGCAGAACGTCAACACATCATCATCATTGTCATCATCAGGCGATAGAAGGAGGAGCTCGAGGGATGGAAGCCGACCGGCCGTGGGCGCGCAACGCAGGATCAGGTCGCCGGGCTCGAGCTTCCGTGTCGCGAAGAGGGCTCGGCCCTTGTTGGGCGTATGGCCAGCCTCCACGGGGAACGGGCCAAAGGGAAGCGCGCGCCGGTGTTGCTCGTCCTGTCCGAGTGTCATCACGACCGTCAGCTCATCAACCGCTTCATCAACCGCGGCCAGCATACGAGGAGGAAGAAGCCGCCACCAGATCCAAGTAGTGCCGCGCGAGGCGGAGCTGGCGGGCGATGTCGCTGTTGTGGGCCTCCATGCGCTCGGCGGCCTCGAACGCTTCCACGGCGTCCCGATACTGGTGCAGCTCCATCAGCCCAAGGCCCCTGCGGTAGTGTGCCTGAGAATGGCCGCCCATCGTCACCATCATGAGCACCTTCAAGACGAGACGTGTAGCGGGAAAGGTCGGGAAGAAGCGCTCACTTTGACCAGACGTGGCGCGAGCGCGATGGCCTGGTCGGCATCGAAGAGCGCCTCCTCCGCCATTCCACAAGCACTAAAGGCAGCGCTCCTGCTCGCGTTTCCCCACTCGAGTCAGCGGTCTGGGCTCAAAATGCAACTGGAGGGGAAGAAAGCGCCTCACCGGTTGGCGTGCAGCAGGGCTTGCTCGTGCTTGTTCGAGGCATTGTCGTCAACGTCCACGGTCGCCCGCTGGGCCAGTGTCAAAGCGAGAGAATAGCTGCGCACTGCGCTCGCAAAGTCGCGCTCCCGGTAGGCCGTGTTGCCCTTCTCCTTGAGGCGCTTCACCTCGTCCATCGTTTCGTTTTTATTTGGTTTTTGTTGCGTTTCTGTTTTCCTTCACTTTTTTGTTTCTTTGCCATTTTCACTGTGGAGCTGGGTACTCCGTCTCTGGCGCCAGTTGCGTATGTCAACTCGGCCAACGGGCTTGGTGTCGCTACTGCTTGGTTCATCTTTTTGTTTGGCCTTTCTTCGGTTTTGTTTTTATTTTAATAACAAGACATTTAGGCTGAATAAAAATAAATTAAATAAATAAGTCCTACGAAGCCGGCGTTCTATCTACATAAATATGGCGTTCTACATGGGTCGTGTGACCACCCGCCCCGGGGAAGACTGACCTCGTCAGCTTCCTCCCTCGTCTCCAAGTTGCTCGCTCTTCGTCTCCTCCTTTCTGGGCCTCTTGTGTTGTTGGAGGAAGACGTGAAGACTCTTCCTCAGAGGTCGGCGAGGTAGCCCACCTCCTCGCAGCTCTCGCCCTCGCGCTCGACCAGCGCCGAGTAGACGTCGTAGTAGTTGGTCTCGCGCACCTTGCCGCCGGCGTTCCAGCTGTAGACCACGCCCCGGTCATCAAACTTGAAGATCTGGTCGAAGATGAGGATCAGGTCCTCGCCCAGCAGGCGCATCGTCACCGTCACGTCCTCCCCATAGTGCGCCCCGCACAGCCGCCGCGACCTGCCCCCACGCCTCACGTTCAGCTTCCACAACGCAACAGAGATAATGGCGATGATAACGACGACGACGAGCCGTACCATCGCTGAAGCGCAGGGTCCCAGCCACATGTCTCAAAGGCCGGCGGATGGAACGGCACAAAGGGGCCCACCGTGCTGCGCATAGGAAAGTAATAGAAAATTAGGAAAACAAGAATCAAATACAAAACGAAAAACTTTTAAAACAGAAACAAAACAAAAAAAAAAAATTACCTGGCGGTGGAGGAGAGGCTGCCGTCCTTGCTGGGCGGCGAGCTGAGATCGCGATGGCTCCGATGCCGCGCCACGCCATCGCCCGTGCCCTGCTTCTCCTTGCGCACGATGCGGGGCGAGAGGAAGGACGACAGCGACGCCATGATCGAGTGGTTGGCCACGCTTGTCGCGGCAGCCACCGACGTCGCCGACGACAAGGACGCCGACGCGCTCGCCATGCCGCCGCCTCCGCTGGTCGTGTTGCCCAGCCCGCAGAGCTGGGCCAGGCGCGCGCGGCGCTCGCGTTCGAGCCACTTGGGCGACCGCGAGTGGAGAAACTGGACCTTGACCACCGTGAAGCGGCCCCGCGGCGGCATGTCGCTGTCGCCGGCCTGCTGCTGCTGCAGCTGATCAGCCTGGAGGTCACGGTAGGACGAGGCGCGTGAGGAGGACGCATGGGATCGCGGGGTCGACGCGGCCGAGGTGGCCGGCGAGGGCGCGCGGCTCCGCGCGGTGGACGTCGACGAGGACTTGGTGCGCTTCCGCTTCTCGCGCCGGCTGGTGCTGCTGGCCTTCTTGTCCTTCTTCTCCTTTTTGTCGGTCTCCTTCTCCTTGCCCTTGTCCTTCTTCTTGCGCACGCGCGAGGCGCCCTTCTTGTGAGATCCACCGCTGCCGCTGCCACCACCGCCGCCATCGCTGGTGTTGCCACCTCCGGCGCTGGCGCTTTTCTTGCGGCTGCTGCTCGAGTCGCCAAAGGCGCGGGTCCAATCTTCATCTTCGCCGTCGGTCCGCTCGCTCCGGCTGTCGTTGCTCTCCTCGCCGAGCTGCTTGTTGGCGGTGAGCGGCTTGGCCACCGCCGTAGAGGGCTCGTCCTCGGTCTCAAACCCGTCGCCCCAGTCGTCGCCGTCTTTAGTCTCGTCGGCCCACTTGTTAAGGGAGGCCAGGTTGAGCTTCATTCCGCTGCCCTTCTTCGCGGCCTTGCTGTTGTCGCTCTTCTTCTTCTTCTTCTTTTGCTCCTCCTCCTCGAGGTCAAACTCCTTATCCCAGTCCTCTTCTTCCTCGTCGTCATCTTCGGCCTCTTCTTTCGTCGTTTTCGTTTTCGTGTTCTTGGCCTCGTCCTCCTGTTGCTGGAGCTCCTTGTCCCAGTCCTCCTCCTCTTCGTCGTCATCCTCGGCTTCGCTTTGCCGCTTAGAAGCCGGAGCTGACTTCGCTTTCGCTTTCGTCGTTTTCGTTTTCGCGTTCTTGGCTTCGTCCTCCTCCTGCTGGAGCTCCTTGTCCCAGTCCTCCTCCTCTTCACTGTCATCATCGTCGGGCTTGGCTGCTGTCGTCGGCGCTGTCTCTGTCTTGGAATTCTGCGACGAGCGCTTCGCCGCGGTCTCTGGCGAGCTGCTGTCGCCAAATTCCTTGTCCCAGTCCTCCTCTTCTTCCTCAGACTCGGCCTCGCTCAGCTTCGTCACCGATTTGCCGCTCGACTTGGCCGACTCGCTGGCAGCGGGCTTGGCCGCCGCTTGCTGCTGAAGCTCCTTATCCCAGTCCTCCTCGTCGTCATCGCTCTCTTCGACCACGAGCTGCCCGCCCAGGCCGACCAGCTTGATGTGGTTGCCGCCCGCAGCAGCGCTTGGAGCAGCACCAGCGCTCTGCCGTTTCTTCTTGTTCTTCTGGTCCTGGCTCTCCTCGTCACTTTCCTCGATCACGAGCTCGCCGTCGACCCCAAACAGGCGGATGTCGGCGGTGGCAACGCCCTTGAGCCCCGTGCTCGCTCGCGGCTTGAGTGAAATCGGCGCCGCGCCGCCGCTGGTCTTGCGCTGGTCCTCCTTTCCGCTGCCGCTCTCGTTTCCGCGGAAGGAGACGTCCCGGTTGCTGCTAGTCCGGCGTTGCTTGGCTGCTGCCGCCGCGGTGGTGGCTTTGCTGGTGGTCGAGGACGCTGGTGGATCGTCGGCGGCCACGTCGCCGCTTGTTCGGCGGACGATGCTCGCCTCGGAATCGCCCACGCGGCTCGGCTTGGAGCCCAAGGACCGGCTGGGCTTGGCCGCCCCGGTGCGCCCGGCCGAGGACCAGGTCACGTCTTGGTAGATGACGACCGTGAAGGGGTCGCCCGACAGCATGCGCCGGCGCAACGCCGCCACGCCCAAGTGGCCGCTGCTGGTGCCCGCGCTGGCGGAGCCCACCTTGGGCGGCGGGGCCACAGACTGCTTGCGCAGGCTCTCGCGCAGCTTCTCGTCGACCTCTGGCGGCAGCCGTCGCCGGCCAGTGCCGCCACCGGCCGCGTCGTCGCGCTTGGTGCTCAGGAGGTTGCCCACGGCCGACCCGACGCGCGACATCTCTTTCTTGTGCCGCTTGGTGGTCCGCTTGGCCTCGGCCTCGGAGCTCTCGCCCGCGGCAGACTTTTTCTTGCTGGCTTTCTTGCCGTTCTTCTTCCCAGCGCTCTTCTTGATGTGCAGCTCGTCCTTGGGCTTGCTGCCGCTGGTCGGCGGCTCGTCGGCAACGGTGGTGGCGGTGGGGGTAGCGGTGGCTGCGGCGGCGGCAGCTTTCTTGGTCTTGCGGGCCGAGCCGGACCGCTTCTTGCGTCGGTCGTTCTCGCCCTTCTCCCACTCCTCCTTGCCCTCTTCATTGTCCTCCTTTTCGCGGTCCTTGTCCTTCTCTTCGCGTTCCTTCTCCTTCTTTTTCTTGCGCGCCACGGCGCCCTCGGTGAGGGACTTTAGCGCGTCCGGGTTCTTCTCCCGTTCCTTCTCCATCGTGGCCACCAGGTTCTTGTACCGGGCGATCAGCCCGCCCTTCTTCTTGTCTCCACCGCCGCCGCTGTCGGTCTTATTGTCAACACCACCATTGCTTGACGCCAGGGCAGGCCTGTCGGTGCTGGGGGCAGCGTCGTCGCTGCTCGAGGCGGGTCGCTCGATGACGCTCCGGACGCGCTTCCTGGTCGTCGTTTCGGTCGACGCCGCAGAGACCGCTTGCGTCAGGGCTTCCGCTGCCGCCTGAGTGGCCAAGGTCTCGACGACCTCTTCGCCCCGCTGCGGCTTCTGCCCCTTCGTCATCGTCTCCTCGGCCGAGGCAGGGGTTGTTGACGTGGTTGTGGTGGTGACGGCGGCCGTGGTCGTGGCGCCTTGTTGTTGTTGGTTGTGAACGGCATCGTTGTTCGATGCTGGCACGACGTTGTTCCCGCCCGCTTTCAAGTGATCGCGGTGGTGCTCGGGCTTGCTGCCGCTGTCGCTGTGGGCGCCGTTGTTGGTGCTCGCCGGGTCGGAGTTGCTCATTGTGTTGTGTGTCGTCGGCTGCTGCTGGTGATGGTGATAGAGAGGGTGGAAGCCGCAGGAGGCGCTGGCCTGGCTGAGCTGGTCCACCTGGTGGTGCGCGGGCGCGAGTTGCTGGGAGATGTCGGGGTCCGACGAGCTGCGAAACTTGGAACCGGCCGGCGAACGATTAAAGTCGTTGATGTGCCGCTTGGAACCCTCTTTGAAGAAGCGCAGATTGCGCACGAAACGCAGCCTTCGCTCGTTCTCGAGATGGATGGCTTCGGGCAAAAGCGGCAGCAGCGACCCAGAAGAGGAAGATGAAGTAACTGGAAAGGGACGCGGTGACTCGGCTGAAGCAGACGAGGCGAGTGAGGAAGAAGACGCAGATGGACGAGACGCTAGCGTCTCAGAGGCAGCAGGAAGGGGGGCAGAAGAAGAGAATGAAGAGCTGCTGGAGGCTTTGGTAACCAAAGGCGAGCAGCTGGTTGAAGATGATCCTCCTGAGTGTGAGGAAGATGGAATTGGCTTCGGGCTGGAGGCGGGGGTGGTTCGAGAGAGAAAAAATCGAATCTTATCCTTTACACCTCCGCTTTCCATCCGCTGGTGGCAGCAATTATCTACGACGACGTATGGGTTGAAACCTTCCCTTGGTCCACGTCGTAGCGGTGTTGTGTGGTCTACCAAAATGTCATAGCGAATTAACAAAAGCAGTTAACAAAAATTTGAACGACAAATGGAGCCGCACCTCAGAAGATTGCAAACTGGGGACAAGAATACAGGTTGTGCATGTACAAGCGGTCTCTTGAGACGTTAATGCTTAATGGCAAGTTTTTTTTCGTTGTTTATTTATTTATTTTGGTAGTTTCCTCAGGCTGACCTGGTGACGGTTCACGGTTTCGCAAGTTGTACTCCGCACATTCTGAAACGGTGAACGTTGGAATTCAATCTATACCACTTAAGCCGGAAGCCAATGGGCGCATAGGTACTAGGCGCACTCTCCCCATTGGTAAGCAAGCAAATTAAATTTTACCACGATCTCTCTTGCGCGTTGTAGTTCTTTTGGACAGGCTTGGACAAAAGACAAAGAAGGTTGAAGGGGACGACCGTTTCGCCACAGCCCCGAACGCGTAAGAGAAGGAAGAGAGCCTGCACAGGCAAACGGTACCGTTACAACACGTACCAAGGCTACGTGAGCTACCAGAGGAGGTCAAAAGCGGAGTAGAGAACACAATCGACACTCACCCACAGCATGTCGGCCAGCACGAAAAACGCAGACGAAGCCGGCTCGAAAAAGAAGTCGAAGAAGGCCAGCCGCGCACCGGGAGACGGCGGCGAAGAGGGGGCGACAAAGGACGAAATGTTCACGAAGAAGAGCAAATCAGACGATGAGTGGGAACGTGTGAAGCGCGTTATTGGAAAGACCGAGGAGGATAGGGCTCTGGCCCTGAAGGAGGCGGCAGTCGTGGACGACGCAGTGGCTTACTATGCCCAGAAGAAAGAACCAACATCACCGGGAAGGAATCGTCTCTCATCATCCACTCCCGGAACTGGATCGCGCATCGGCGGCAGCACGATTGTGGGACGGAATCGGCTGAACACAAACGCGCGTCGAGTATCTACCGAATTCAACATCAAAGTTCAACAATTCAACATCGAAAAGGAGGGCGTGTTCAAGAGCTACAAATACCAGCAGCTGCCGCCTCTGCGCGTCAAGCCCCTCTCATCGCAGTCGAATGTGGTTGAATTGTTTGGTCCCAGCGACGAGGTCAGCACTGCCGAGCAGCCTGAACTGCTGCCCGGGGGCGAGGTCTACTGCCGCGCCATTTCCACCTACCCATGGGACGTGCAAGCCTCGACGCAGGCCCAAAAGGCCGCTGCGGCCGCCGCTGCTGCCGCCAGTGGCCAAGCGGGCTCGCCGCCCAACAGCAGCGCGCCACCCAAGGCACGTGTTGGACACCATCGCGCGGCTGTGTGAGCGTTTGTGCTTGGTGGTTGTGGGCCTTCTTCTCACCACTCCCACGTCTCCGCGAGCAGCTGCTCAAGATCAGGCGTGTGGGCGACCCCATCTGCGACGTGTTCGGCGTCCAGGTCTTTGCCAACCGTACTCTGGTCGCGCTGGCCGACGGCTGCAACTGGGGCGAGAAGCCCAAGAAAGGTACTCTTGTGTGATTGTCCGCCTTCCCCCTCTGAAAGGCTGAGTATGACGTCGTCGTTGCTGTGTTGTGTCTCTTCTACATGGTGGCTTTTAATATCACATTTTATTCACTTTTACTTCCTCGGGCAGCTGCACAGATGGCGTGCAAAACATTTTTAGAGCACATGAAGAGCAAGTTCAACCAGGTCAACGACGTCAAGGTGCGGCCTGTGTGGTCCTCCGTGCGTGTTGTCGTTTATGATGCAAATTATTTACGAAGGTGGCATGGCACAGACGGCGGGCCACTACATGCTGCGAGCCTTGGCGCATGCTCACAAGGAGATCATGAACACGAGCGAGCGTGATGCCCAGGCCAGCGGCAAGACCATGCGGTACGTTGCTCTCTGTTCGTGTTTGAAGCGACAGCTCGCGTAGTCATCCAACGTGGCCATTCTGCACAGGGTAACCGACGGCGGCACAACGACGCTGCTGGGCGGCATCCTGTTGGAGCTGGAGGCCGAAGAGGCCGAGCAGCTGGGCAACCAGTGGGTGTTTGTGTGCGTGAACGTGGGCGACTGCAAGGCCTACCTCTACTCGCCGTCGTCTCGGCAGGTCATCGACGTCACTCGCTCGTACGTGACGCCTTCCTTTCTCTCACGTTATCTCCCTGGTTTGCCTCTTGGATCTGCGAGCTCACTCGTGGCTTGACGACAGTGGCAACCGATCGGCCAAGGCCGACATGAGCGACCCTGGTGGCCGACTCGGCCCCACGGTACGCCTCTCTGCCTCGCACTTTGTGAGAACCAGTATGTCACTGACCACGCCGTATCGCGCATAGGTGGGCCGTGGAGGCGACGCCGATCTGCGCAACCTCGGCCTCTACATGGCGCCCTGCGAAGAGGACTCTCTCCTGCTTGTGGTGTCCGACGGTATTCACGACAATCTCGACCCGGAGGTACACACGGCCACGCTAACCAGGTGACATGAACCAATTTACAATTAATTACTCTTTTTTTTCCTTTTCTTTCTTGTGTTTGTTGTGGTTCTCAGCATCTGGGCCTCAACCCGAGCGACGTGGGCGTGAACCAAGACAAGTGGGACTCCAACTGGGAGGCGCTCGAGAAGGCCAAGCACCTCTTCCGCGCCAGCTGCCTCATGCAGAAAATACGTGGACCCGATGAGGAGGTCCGCCTCCCGGCCGTTACACTTTCTATTTTGATTTTATTCGATTATTTGACCTTTAGACTGATGATAAATGATGGCCAGGTGCGGCCTTCTCCTGAAGATGCGGTCAACCGGCTGCTGGATCACTGCAAACAAGTGACGAAGCGGTACGTGCGGGATGAGATGCGCCACATGAACTACATTGAACTCGGCTGACCGTCATTTCTTAGGTCTCGTCAGTGGATGGTTACCAACCCGACGAAGCGATTGCCTCATGACCACGTCAAGTACACGCGCAACTTCCCCCTTCCCTGTCCATAAGGAACCGCACGTCTGACTCTTCTTCTCGACAACACTTGTGTGCGTGTGTTGGCTCAACAGCTTCCCCGGCAAGATGGACCACACGAGCTGTATCGCGATGACGGTCGGGCGCCGACAGCCGGTCGTCCAAGAGCCCATCGTCGTCGCCGCCGGCTCCAGCATTTCTGCTCCGCTGCAAGGTATCTGCATCCTCGTCGCCCAGCGCTCCCCCCTTTCTCCCTCGGGCACTTCATGATTCTGTTTCTATATCCCTATTCCTGCGCGGGAACCCACAGACGCGGCTTTGGCGGA
>NAVB01002032.1:0-10470 GCA_002179805.1 Acanthamoeba lenticulata | reverse complement strand
GAGCGTGAGGCCCTCATGCGCCGCCGCGAACAGGAGAACCGGGCCCACATCGACGCCCTCAATCGCAAACAGAACCAAACTGAGGGCGAGCTCCAGCGCGTTCTCCGCCAACAGCAGCTCCTCCAGGAGGAGGCCCGCAAGACGCAGGAGCAGCTGGCCAAGTGGTCCATGTGGGACTTCCTCCCCTCGGTGCCCCTGCCCGTCCCCAGCGTCTCGTGGGGCCTCTCGTGGATCTGGGGCGCGTCGACCCCCAAGGGCAAGCTCGTCCACTCTTTCCACAGTACGACGAGATTCCAACACAGAGGGCTGGGCTGCGCTTGGCCAGAGGCGGTGTTGACTTACGCGAGCCCTTTGGGGGAACAATTGTGCGCACAGAGTACAGGTTGATGGAGCGCCGAGGCGCGCGGCGAGACTCGCCCGTCTTTCGGGCCGTGGAGAAGGAGAAGGGCGACGTTGTCGCCCTCAAGCTTCTGCCCTACGGCGGGCAGAGTCGTAGCTCCGATTTGTTGGTCTTTCGCGAGGCGATGTACCACTACCACTTGGCCCACTCCAACCTCCTCAAGCTCAAGGGTACATTTTTTCCTCATTTTATTTTTTGTTTTGGTTATAATAATTGTATCTCATTTTTTCTCCTTTTCTTCCAAGGCATGGTGCGGGACGAGAACACAAACCAGGTCTACATGGTGCTGCCCTTCTTCGAGTACGACTTGGACCACGCCCTCGAGCGGCTCACGCTCAACATCGACCAGGTACACACCCACATTGCTCTATTCCTGCATTCCGCACATTCTTCAAACGTCCTGACAAACGTCACGTGCCATGTGCAGCTGCGATGGGTCATGCACCAGCTCCTGCTCACAATCTCCTACCTCCACTCAGCCAACATCGTCCATCGGTAAGTTGAACTGTTTTGTTGTTGTTGTTGTTGTTGTTGTGTGAGAATGAATCCAACTCAAAAACGCCAAATGGACGTCGCGCGCACAACGAACAGGGACATCCAGCCACGGTCGATCATGATCAGCCACGACGGGAAGGCGCGGATCTGGCTGACCTCCCTGGGCAAGGCCCGCAATCTACGGAGCAAGCCCTTTGGTACGCCCTCGCGGATATCCGTCATCTCGCGTGGCAGTCTCTTGGCTCGACTCGTGATGGCTAACATGATGATCTCCTCCGCCAACAATCATAAAAACAGACATCCTGCCCCCATCGGCCTACCTGTGCTACCGGGCGCCAGAGGTCATCCTCACGGCGCCGCACCTCCAGAAGTCCCTGGACGACGAGGACTGGAAGGCGGCCGACGTCTGGAGCTGCGGCTGCATCATGGCCCAGATCCTCTTCAAGTGCGTCCTCGTTCTTCTCCTTCATCATCTTCTTCTTGTTGTTATGAGGCCTCGTTTTTTTTTTAACGTGTGGGCACTGTAGGGAGCCCCTGTTTGTCGGACGGGCGACGGACCACGACGACATCCTGGTGACGATGCTCTCCTACACGGACTGCCGAGAGACGCTGGGCGACATGCTCGCGCGGTTCCCCATGCTGACCAAGCACGAGGCCATCAAGGCCGACCCGACTCGCTCCCTCCACCAGCGCTTCGAAGACCTCAGGCGACGGGCCGCCGCCGCGCGCCGGCGCCGAAGGGCCAGTGGTGGTGGTGGTGGTAGCGGCCGAAAACAGTCGACGCGACGGCGCGAGATCCGGGCGGAGGAGGAAGAGGACGAGGCTGAGGCCGGCGAGGACCTGATCGACTTGCATGACGTCGGCTCTGTCGAGCTGATGGACGACGATACCCGCGAGCATGTGCTGGAGCTCCTCTCCAAGATGCTCACCTTTGATCCCGCCCAACGGTACCGTACCTTTTGGGTTGATGTTGCTGTTGGTGATGCTACGCAGTCAAGTGGGCGTCCGCACTGACGACATCATCATCGTCGTCACCACAAATCCAGAATCTCGGCGGAGGAGGCGCTCAATCACCCGTTCTTTTCGCTCCCCAAGCTGGAGGAGATGCGGCTGAGGAGGCCACAGCTCTGGCGGAGCCCCGACGCTCTTGGCCCATCGCTCGTGGACAAGGAGGTCCAGCGCTTCCTCGACACGGACTGCGCCGGCCTTTTCGCCTGAGGAGCTTTGTCGGGGTGGACCACCTTGGCCCTCCCCTCTTCGTTGCTTATATCCTCCTCCCCTCCCTCTTGCTCCCTTACGCCTGTACTTAGCTTTTTGTCTCAAAAAGAAAAACACAACAACCAACCAACCAAGCTTGTCCTGTCTTGACGACCGTGCGGGCGTGCTTGTTGTTTGCCAAAGAAGAAGAACACATGTTGATTTTAGACAGAGGGGATTGGGGCGCAATGAACCCGGATGCGATCCCGAGCGAGGCCGGCCAAGTCGCCCGCCCGCTTCTTGAGGATGAAGGTCTTGAGGTCGAACACGAAGGGCTCTTGGCCCAAGTTCACCTGCAGCGCGTCGTCCTTGCTCATCGATCCTGCTCCCGCAGCACACGACAAGTGAGCCACGACAACGACGACGACGATCAGCTTGAGCAAGCAAGCGGGTTGGGGGGGGGGAGGGAGAAGTTTCGCCACGAACCGATGGCAGGGAACCAGGGCTTGCGCGCCAGGGCCCGTCGTTGGACGTGGACCTCCGTGCACTCCGACGAGTCGTGTGCGGCGCGATTCAGCACAAAGAACACCTCCTCGGCGTCCCAGTCGATGCCGCAGCCGACCACCGCGCCCGTGCTGAAGATCTCGAACCGATGCACTTTGTCCTGCACCTCATGTGATGTGAGTCGGCGGCGCCAACATGCGACGACGTCGTCATCAACGGGGAATGGGGAAGGAGGAGGAGTACGCCGCCGCCGCGGATGGTGCCGTCGTCCGAGTGATACGCGATGGTGTCGGCGGTCCAGCCGAGGAAGGTCATGCTGTCAAAGTACTGCGCGAGGGCGATGGCCACGGCCCGGTTCCAGCAGACGAGGTTGTTGACCACCGTCATCTCAAAGTAATCGACGCCCCGGTACAGAAAGGCCTCGAGAAACTGCGCCCGCCGCTGGCGCCGCCGCTCGCCCGCGGCCGCGCCCACGCACCAAGCCTCCTCGACGCTATCGTCGTCATCATCACCCTCATCATCACCATCGCCTTCACCGTTGTAGTTATAGTGGCCGTCGCTTCCATCGGTGGCGGCGGAGGCGTCAAAGACGCTCGAGAGCGCGAGCTCGTGCGTGGTGAGGAAGGGCTGGTCGGCGTGCAGGTTGTTGACTTGGCCGCTCTGGTTGGTGTGGTGGCGGCCGGACTTGGCGTCGACGCTGTCGACGACCTGGTCGAGGTCGTCCTCCTCGCGCCGGAAGATGTGCTTGAGGAGCGCGTTGGCCGCGCCGCTGCCGACGACACCACCGCCGCCGGCCCCGTGGGCCAGCTTGGCGAGGCCCAGCGCCTGGCGGTCGCTCTCGCACAGGACGACGCGCTCCGGCAGGTAGGCCAGCAGCTCGACGCGCTGGCGCCACGTCAGCCGCGGCGGCGCTCGAGAGGAGCGCCGTCGCAGCAGCGACGACGATAAGGAAGAGGATGATGATGATGATGACGGCGAAGTGGTGGAAGAAGAGGTCGTTGAGGTGGTCAAGGTGCTGGCGGGTTCGCCGGGCGGGCCGCCATAGACGGGCGCCAGCGCGAGCGTGAAGAGCGCCGGATAGGCGGTCAGGCAGCGCAGGCGGCAGCGCGTCTCGTCGTCGCACAGGTCGCGAAAGGCCGCGCAGGTGAGGCACCAGGCGGACACGTCGCGCACCTGCTCAGTGGCCGGGCCGGTGAGCAAAAAGTGGAAGATGAGGTCGAGTAGCTCGGGTGGCAGCCGTTGCAGAATCCAGCATTCGGCATCCTGTTCCACCCGCACCCACGACTTCGCCTCGCTCTTTTGTTTTGCCAAGAGGTGATATGGTGTCAAAAGGGCAATCATCAACCAACAGACAACAAAATTCACATCCAAAATCACGAGGCGGACAGGGAGGAAAGTACTCCTGTAGTCTGTGTCTTGCGTGGGCGGAAGATGGCCTTGAGGGCGTACATTCACGTGACTGGTACTACCCTGGACCGAACAGGTCAGGTCCAAGTTCACCGCTTGGGGGTGCTGTTTGGGTTGGGAAGAGAAAGTGGAATTACCAACAATACTAGCCGGGAGAAAGGAAAATAAAGGTAAAAATCCCATAAGGGTAGGCACGAAACCATTTTATAAAATGTCTGAATCACGATTTGGGCAAGTTGAACAATTTACTGGCATTCTATCTGGACGCAGCGGTTTTTCTCTCTTCTGCGCTCCCGTTCCCTTTTGCCAAGAGCAAAGGGTAGGAACCACCCGCAACGGAGCAGGCACCTATCTGCCGTCTGTTTCACTAGCGTGGGTCTTGCCTACAGGCCAAGAATTCATAATTGAAAAAGTTAAAAACAAAAAATAAAAGCGTTCTCCGACGGCGAAGAAGCATGAGCATCTCCGTCGGAGAATGGAAAGGATTGGTACTTGGTTGAATCATCTGTCGTAAAGGTCGATCACGGTTGCTATCAATCTCCGTGGTAGGTCCTGCGCATGGTGCATTAAAGGTGAGTTGAGAAGCTTGCAACGTGTTGAAGCTTGGTTCCGCCCGCATAGAAATGATCATCAAGATGCGGGCTGGTCGTTCTGCGTGGAGCACACGGCCTTTCCGCCATTTAACTCCACGACCGCACCTTATGTCGCCCTCCTTGCTAGCTGTAACGTGCGCCTCGTGACGCTGATCCTGCGTTGCTAAGCCAAGGACAACTAGACTCCTGCCTGAGGTCCTCAAAGGTTCATTCATTGCCGGCTCTCTTTCCTGCGCCAGGACGCTGTGGTCGCCATGTCCGCCAAGAGTGCTGCCCCCGTGCCGACGAAAGACGCCCTCGCTTTGCTCCAGGATGCAGTGCTGCTCGCGGACGACGAGGCCCGAAGGGGGCGGCTACTCTCCGGCGCTCTCCTCACTTTTGGCGCCATCTGCACACTCTACTTGCTTCTCGTTGTGCTATGGGATCAGCATGTCTTGTCGCCCCTCGGGCTTGGGAGCGCGGTCAACACCTTCTGCTCTTTCTCTCTCTTTTGGTATTTCCGAGCGAGGCCCCGAGAGCTGAAGCGGACGGCGATCTTGTTTGCAACACAGCTGGACTTGGTGATAACCTTCCTCAGCCTCGCCTATTCGAATCCAAACGCCGACGTCACCAAGTGGCTTGTTGTATTGCCGCTCTACCTTCTATTCGTCGTGGGACAGCAGGCCGGCTTCATCGCGACTCTGGTGATCATCCCGCAGGCCATTCTCATCTATCTCTTTCACATCTTCTTCGACACAAGCCTCTTCTATGAGAGTGAGGACTTGTCGAGTGTTTCTTTCCACCTTTCAACGGCCGGACGCGGCCTGAACACCGTGTCGTTCCTCCTTACCGTGAGTTCCGTGTGCTTTGCCTACGAGGATGCGCGACGTGTTGCTCTTGCCAGCCTCCATCTTGTCAACGAGCGCCTGCAGCAATCCACCCTGGCCAAAGCCCAATTCTTGGCCAACATGACTCACGGTGCAGCACATGTCCCTGCCTCTTTCCCCTTTCCATCTCAATCACGTTTGATTAATGCTGTTGCGCTACTTTTTTTATTTCATTTTATTTTTGCGCCCAGAGCTGCGCACACCAATGCACGCTATTATATCGATGGTGCGCCCCTGCCAACTCCCCTCGTCATCACGGGCAACGCTCATCCTCACTACTTCCAGGCCAAGGACTTGCTTGAATCCACGCAAATGGATGTCAAGAGTCGGGAGGCTGTGCAGATCATCTCTGGTACCGCAACCGATCACACCACCATGAAAGAGCTCCGTGTCCTTGTCAAGGTGCTCATCATCATCTTCACCACCTTCTTGGGCGAGTGCAGACTCGTCGGACCACTTGCTGTCACTGGTCAACGATATCCTGGATTACGAGAGCGTCAAAGCCCGCCAGGTCGTGATCGAGGCGATTCCCTTCTCACTGCGCAAGGAGGCGAGCAAGGTGGTCAACCTGCTGGCCGTGCTCAGCCACCAGAAGGACATCCTGCTCGACATGCACCAACTCATCGACCACGACATGCGCATCGGAGACCCGCTGCGTTTCCGGCAGGTGCTCTACAACTTGCTGAGCAACGCCATCAAATTTACCCCCGAGTGCGGGCACGTGTCCCTGTCGGTGCTCACCGAGGTCGAGGAGCCCGACGTGGTCCGGATCGAGGTGCGCGACACGGGCATCGGCATCGACGAGTCGCACCGCGAGAGCCTCTTCAAGGTCTACTCGCAGAGCACGCCCGACATCCGCCGCAAGTTTGGCGGCAGCGGCCTCGGCCTGGCCATCTGCAAGGGCTTGTGCGAGGCCATGGGCGGACACATCTCCTACACGAGCGTCCCGGGCGAGGGCACCACGTTCACGTGCCGCCTTCGGATCCCGCGGTCGGCCCGTGAGCGCGACTTTGAGGACAGCGGCAAGATCGAGAAGGACCCCGACGCCCCAGTGCGCGTCCTGGCGGGCACCAAGGTTCTCCTCGTCGAGGACAATCGAATCAGCCAAAAGGTGGGCGTCAAGCTGCTCACCAAGCTCGGTTTGAACGTCAAGGTCAGCACCTATCAAGGCCCCCCAAGCGGACTTGGTCCTCCTCTACGATCGTAGAGGGCTGCGTTTCTGGCGAAATGTGTGACTCTGCGCCTAATATACATCTGGGTCTGGCAGGTGGCTAGTGACGGCGAGGAGTGCTTGGCGATCGTGCAGGCGGAGAAATTTGACGCCATTCTGATGGACTGCCACATGCCCAACATAGATGGCTTCGAGGCCACACGCACGATCCGCACGCTGGAGGCCTCGGGCATGATCCCGTACACGCCGCGCCGACAGAGACATGTCCACCCACACTCGGCTGTGTTCTCTGCCCTTCACGACAGCGACCTCGAGAATGGCAAACAGAAGACGGACGAACAGGACAGCTGCAAGGACGACGACAATGACGACGACGAAGAGGGCGGCGGGACGCGCCAGCAGCTGTTGGCCGCCGAGAGGTGGGCGCGACCAAAGCTGGGCCTGAAGGCACAGGGCATCCCCATCATCGCTCTCACCGCCTCGACCACGCGCGAAATCCAGCGCCAGTGCATGCAGTGCGGCATGAACGACTTCCTCCGCAAGCCCTTTCAGAAGGAAGAGTTTGTGCAGGTCCTCCTGGAGTGGGCCGCGCGTGATTGATCAACTACAAAACAATGAATAATAAAAAATTAAATAATTTAGTTACCAGGGAACTTCATGTCATTTTTGGTTACAACCTAAATTCAAGTGAGCATCAAGTTACACTGCAGGCCGCTGTAGGGGAAGGGGACCCAGGTGCGGCACAAACGGTTGACTCGGTCCACCAAGGATGGATGACAACAGGAGAACGCTACAGGCGCTGCTGAAGCAGATCGAAGAAGATGAAAGACACATTGCGAGACTGGAAAGGGAGATCCAAGCACTGCAGGTCCAAATTATGGAGATGAGCCCTGTCAAAGAGAAGATCAACGAACTTGAGGGGAAGGTAGTGTCTCTTGAAGCAGAGATACTGGCAGAAGAAAAGCGGTTGACGGAGAAGCGTCGACAAGACGAACAAGTCAAGAAGGGCACCACCCTCGAGATGGCGCGACGCAGCAGTTCCCTTGAAAGCCGCCATATGGAGGTAGAGAAGAAGAGGGCTGAGGACGAGCAGCAAAGGAGCAGGAGCCAGCACGCCCCACAACGCGACCTTGCCAGAGCCGAGGGTCTCGTGGCCTCTCCCATCAGCAACGCGCCGGCCAGCGTCAATTCGCTGGGCAAGAAGGTGTACCCCTACTCCTTGCTTACCACTCGCCGACCTCCTGAGCTGCGTTCGGCAAAACTCGAGGTACTGCTGCCCTGCGCACAACTGGAAGGAAGTGCTCATCAGAAATTTGTGCTGATTGTTGTCCTCTTGCCCCAAAGGACCATCTGTCGGACGCCGAGTTTGCGCAAGTGCTCAAGATGGATCGTGATTCCTTTGCCAAGTTGGCTCCCTGGCGGCAGGAACAGTTAAAGCGCTCCACCAAGCTGTGGTGATGGATGGGTGCTACACCGCTTTGTCCATAAAATACTTCATTTTCTTTCCATTACTTGTCGACGAAAAGACAAAGGTTTTTATGCCCTTCACCTCCTTGCACTCACGGCACTTGTTCTTCGTCGACGCATGGCCAAGCGGCCGCCACCTCCCTGGGAATGGCTGAAGAAGCTGCATGCATCAACGCCAAAGAAACAGCAACAGCTGCCGGGTCTGTGCTTGGAGGACCTCCCAGCAGAAGTGTTGTGGTCCATCCTGCTCCTGCTGGACGCGCGCTCTCTGGCCTCTGCGGGGGCCACGTGCTGGTTTCTGCGCCACCTTGCTCTCTACGACACGTACATGCGTTTCCTCAGCGTCCTCCCTTCCTCTTCTCCCTTTATTCGGCCTTGTTTGCTTGTTCTCAGAGCTCGAGTCGGATATTTGCGCAGGCTGTGGCAGCAACACTGCCGAGCTGTGGAGCGTATCAGTGGATCCGTCTACGAGGCCTTCCTGCGAGGACAGCGCTCGCACCAGCGTGTGCGGTAAGCTCCATTCATCACTCCTCCCTCAAGAGACGTTGAGTTTCGGGAAGAAACCGAGACCGTTCACAACGCTTCGCAGGGAGCTGGCCGCCCTCGTGGCTCCGAGCCCACACGTGCCCGTGTACCTTGTGCCTATCTTCGTGATGGGAGACGTTGACAGTGGCCGGGTAAGCAACACACCCAGCGTCAGCTCACGTTCAGCGCTCGTTGTTGACCTCCGTGTGTCCTTGGGCGCAGACTTCGATCGTCGATCGGATCCTCTACGACCGACCACCAACGTTGGGTGTCCCGGCAGATGTGAACCAAGTGCACAACGTCCGACACTACGCGCCAGGCGTTGTACGTGCGCATCATGCTTTTCTATTTTATCTTATTCTTTTGTAAATACATTAGGTTTTTTGATTAATTAAATGGTACTTTTTCTTTTCGGCCAGGGGAAGCACTTCCTTCTAAAGGCACGGCCAGGCGAGATGGAGGGCCCAATTTTGCCCTCGTGTTTGTACGCATCCCGTCACAGTCTCGTGATGCTCCTCACGGCGTCGTGGCGCGTTGCTGACCGGCCTCTGTCCCAAAGTCGGTCCTCGATCGCCAGGTGCGCGATAGATTCGACAACATCGGCAACGCGTTCTGGAAGAGCCAGGAGACCGTCATTGTGGTCGACCTCACCCGGCCGGAGGACCGTGAGAGCCTCAGGGATTATGTGAGCGTGCGTCGACTCTCTTCTTGCTCCCTCGCTTTGTCCCGAGCTCGGGCGGCCTCGACTCACGCCACCCAAAGGAGATTTGGCGACACGGAAGCAAGCGCACGTTGTTCGTGGTCGGAAACAAGGCCGACCTGCCCACGGCCGTACCGCTTGATCAAGAAGAGCTCAAGGTTCGCAAGTCGTCATCAGTGCTGGCTGAGAATCGTAGCTGAGATGACTTACGCCATCGTTTTTATCGTCCAGCGGCTGCTCAACTATGAAGAGGACGGGCCACGCAATCGCTACACGCTGGCCGAGTACGTGGAGGTGAGTGCGGCGACAGGTTACAATATCGACCTCCTGGCCCGCTACATCGCCGCGACATGCGCCCTGCGCTTATTCGGGCGACCAGACGAGTCCACCGACAGGAAGAAGAAGAGCAAAGACTGCGTCCTGTCGTGATCCGCGTGGAATTGATGTCGACCAATAAAAAGAACGGACACGTCTGTGTCCCCTGTCACGAATCAACAACAAAGCAAAAGTCACACGAAAGATGGAGAAGAAGGCGGCCAAAGGGGCGCGCAAGGGAGGAAAGGGAAGCGCAACGAAGCAAACCAGCGCTTCGCCTGGTGGCAAAGCCGGAGAGAAGAACCAAAAAAAGATGACCAGCAAAGCCGCCGCTGTGTACGCGCCTTGTTGAGTCACCGCCCCTTCTTACCCCCCCCCCCGGCTTTACGTTCTTTTTCCAGTCCGTTTACCGTTCTGCATCTCGCAGGCCTTACAAAACCGCCGAACAAGGCCAGCAGCCCCCGGCCCCCTTGACCGGCAAGGCCAAGGAGGCGCACGAGCAGTTCTTGATCGGGTGCACCTACTGCACGGGCGAGCAAGGGCGGCCACAGGACTTCAAGCTGGCCGTCGAGTGCTTCCTCAAGGCCGCCGAGCTGGGCGACGCCAACGCACAGTACAGCCTCGGGAGCATGTACTATGGCGGGCTCGGAGTCGAGCGCGACAACGCGCAGGCCCTGACGTGGCTCAGCCGGGCCGCCGCGCAGGGCCACCCCGAGGCCCAGCGCCACCTCGACGGCGTGCGCCAGGCCGGCGAGGAGGTCGTCGCCCGCCTGCGCCGGGAGGCCGCCGAGGGCGACGCCAAGGCCGAGTACACGCTGGGCCAGCTGTAC
>NAVB01002030.1:0-13839 GCA_002179805.1 Acanthamoeba lenticulata | reverse complement strand
CGCTGGTGGACGTGCGGCTGGTCTGATTGCGGGTTCCCCCCAACCTCGTGTGTGTGACTCGGCAGGGATGGGACTCGGACGAGGAGGTCAACGTGGGCAAATCTCTGCTTGCTCTCCAGTTGCGGTATCGTAGAGCCTGTTTGTCTATCGTCAGGCCCAGGCGTTCCAGACGGGCTTTTTGCACGCAACTTTGTGGGTTAGTGGCTCAATCATGTCTGGGTGGCGTGACCTGGTCCCCTGCGCGCGGCGGGATGGGGCAGGTACTTTACGCCCCGGGAGGTGGCGCGCCTGCACGGATTCCCCGAGCGCTTTAGCTTTCCCGAGGGCACCACCGAACGCCAGAAGTATCAGCAACTAGGCAACAGCCTTAACGTGGTGGTCGTTGCCCGCCTCTTGCGTCTCCTGCTCCGACCAGAGTCCTCCTCTCTCTCTCCTCCTCCCTCATCCCCCACCTGATGATGGGAGGACAGAAGGTGAGTCCACCCCAAATCGTTTATCTCCTCCTTTTTGTCAAGACTCGTACAACTCTTTCTTTCTCTCTCTCTCTCTCTCTCTTTCCCGTCTCTTCTCCTCTTCATTCCTCCTCCCCATTCACAGAACTGGTGCTCCTTGGGGATCATTCCACTGCCATTTCTCCGTCCTCCTCTTCCTCCTCTTCCTCCTCTTCCTCTTCTTCATGATTGTCACTGCGCGGTCGCACTCCCTCAGCTCCCTCCCACTCTTCTCCATCGTCGTCATCATCATCATCATCGTCATTTCCGTCATCATCATCATCATCCTCCTCTTCCTCTTCATCATCCTCGAAGAGCGGAGAACTGCCATCCGCACTGGCATAAGGGCTCCTCCTTCGTGTACGGGTGGTGGTAATGCGGGAGGACGAGGACCTCGCCACCAGGTCAGCGGTGAGGCACAGGTAACGGGGTCCAGGATGATCTAGACCGATATAGGGGTCGACAACTTCATCGAAAGGTGATGGTCCATCGAGCTTGGCCTTGAGCCTGAGGCGGTGATAATCACCTACAGCAAAGCGGTCGAGCCCGCCGCTGAACTGCATCAAGCAGCAAGCAATTCAACACGAATTCTATATCTATCCCCCCAAGTGTGGGGAGGAGGGACGAAAAGGGGGCGCACCTTGTAGTAATCAGGTCGGGGCAGTTCAGGCGTGCCGTGCACCACCCACACCACAGGACTCCCCAGATATGTGGTCGTACTCGTACTCGTACTAGTGCTGCCGCCAACTTGTTGCACGTTGTGTACAACAGTAGTGCCCGTCATGGTGTCTCTCAATGACGCAGTGGTGGCACACTGGAGGAGCGCCTGCAAAGACGGAGGTGGGTGGCCCGCCACCAGACGAACCGGCCGGTAGGGCATCACCAGCCCGTAGTGCCGCTCACCTGAGAGAGGACAGGAGGCGCACTCGAGAAGGCATGCTATGATCACAACTTCTGAGGCCCCAGCAGGCCCACTCCCTGGCTGCACAAACTTCTTTCCCATCTCAAATTACTACGGCCGTGGCCTCTTTGAAACGGATCCTTTTTTTCTCCTTCTTTTCTTCTTTCCGCTAGTCACTATTTTGAGGAAGAGGAGGAGTCAAGAGGTTAGGGGTTTGCTGTGGAGTGGAGTGCCTCACATGTGGCGTTTAGCCTCGCGGAGCGGTGCTCCTCGCTTAGCGACTCTGCCCACGTCGGCAAGTTGCCAGCTATCCTCTGTGCGTCGGCAGGCCCTTCGTGTTCCTGTGACTGCAACCTGGCAGGGTCGGCTTCGGCAGCGCAACCTCACCTCCAGTGCCTCCGCACCATCGGCATTTGTTGATATGGAAGCGGCTGTAAGTACTGTGGGTCGGCTGCTTGCTTCACCACAAGTCCGCGATCGCGAGGAGGGGCACCGCGTTGTGGTGGGACTCGTAGCGCACCAGTCCCTTCCCCACGTGGCCGGAGCTGTACTCTCTCAGCAAGGTGCTACGCGGCTCCCGGAGGTTGGCCATCTTCATGCTGCCGACGGCACCTCCGACCTGCTGGCGGCTACGGCTGCCGACAGCCCTACCCAGGTTTGCTTTTTGTTGTTTGCTTTTTTTTGGTTCTTCTTTCACTCCCCTTTTTGTTCCCCTCTTCCACGCTCGTGACCTTCACGGCGGTACCACTTCTTTTCTTCTTCTTCTTCTTCTTTCGTCCTCAGGCGCTCCAGGTAGCACGGTTCCTGCGAGAGGGAAGGTGCGCGCCCATTCTCGCTCGAAGACCTGCTCCTCCTCCTCCTTTTTCTTCTGCTGCTGCTGCTGCTGCTATGCCACATGACCTGAAATGTCTGACTTCTTTCTGGGGTTGGCGCCACTGGGAAGATCGGTCAGCAACAGCCCCGAGGTCATTCATGCTCTGCTGCGCGGCTGTCTCGCCGGAGGTCACGTGGAAGTGGCTAGACAACTTTTCCTTGCTCTACATTCCCAAGAGTGCGCGCAACTCCCGATCCGCAGCAGCGCTAGTTACAGCCCACGCACTAACGCGTTGTCTGCCCCCCCCCCTCCTCTCCGCCTCCCTTCTGTCCTGACATCTATCTATTTCTCTAAATCCATCCATTAATCCATTAATTCCTATCCCTATCTATCGATAAAACAAAAATCTGTGCATCATTACGCGAAGGGCGAGGAGCGGGCGTACACTCGAGAGTACTACCTACACGCTTGGCATGGAGGTGCGCAAATCTGTGGCAAAGACAAGGCCATGGGCATCGCTCTCACAAGAGAATCCCTCCCCTCCCCAATCCCCTCCCTCCCCACTTGTAATGTGCAGGCCGTTGGGCGTTGCAGAGCATCTCTTCCGGAAGTCCGCGCGCTGATCGACGAGGTGGTGGACCGATCAGTTGCCGTACACAGTCTCTCTTAAATCTCCCTCCTCCCCCCCCAACTCTTTCGTCTTTCTCTTGTCGTTCTCTCTTTCGTCTTTCTCTCTGTCTTACACTTGTTTTATCATTTTATATAATATTATTTAAATTCAACCCTTAATATTTATGTGTATAAGCAATCTAATTGTTTTGGGGGGGGGGAATGTTCCTGGATCATGATCCAGTTGGATGGGAGGCTGGTGGGAACCATGATCACGGCCTTGGCCCACAAGAGGGCCTACGGCGACGCGCTGACCCTTTACCGCAAGCTTCAGGCAGCCCACCCACACCTGTCGTCGCCTCCGCATTCTCTGTACACAACTCCTCACCCTCCTCCCTCCCTCCCCCCCCCATCATGTACTGATAGATACATAGAGGGCATCTATTTCTGTTATGCTGGGGGGGGAGGGGGTGGTCTGGATGAATTGGTTGTTATGGTGACCCCCCCTCCCTCTCACCTCCCCATTTCCTCTTTTTTCCTTTTTTTCTCTCTCCTCTCTCTCATCCCAGATATTAATCATCATCTTTATTATTCTAATAATAATCTCAGAGATGTGCACCGGAGTCTGCTCAAGGCTAGCTCCGTGACGGGTGATCTGCACACGTGCCTCGCCGCCGCCTACGACATCCAGAAAATCACCCGATCGGCGCCCGACCTTGAAACCCTCACTGACGTGCTCCATGTACGCCTGGGACCGATGGCGGACCTGACCTCGCTTGACACTCGTCTCACAGCAACACATCACACACCTGTTGGTTGGTGACGTCTGTGGTGGTGGCTGGTGGGGACTTTTTCTTTTCTTTTCTTTTCTATCTCTCTTTTACGGGACGAACGCCTGCAGTGCTATTCGAGGTCGGCCCTGTTTGAGAAGGAGCACGCGAGTCTGCTTCGCTATCTCTCGTCGCTTGGGTTCTTCCCTGCTGTGAGCGACTCGCCCTCGCTTTCTGCCGCTTCGCCGCTCGAGGCTGCCTCAAGCACATTGGCCAATGCTTCCTCCGCCTCCCCGGGCGCGGCCTTGGCTGTCCGGCACCCGGGATCGGCAGCTCCTGCAGCAGCTGCAGCAGGTGATCGGCTTGCCTCCTCTGGCGCCATGCAGGCACCGGTGGAAGCGCAGAGCTCCCTGTGGCTCGACGTGGTCAGGCGCGCCCTGCTAGCCAGTCCCTCCCCATCTCCATCGTCGCCGTCTTCTTTTTCTTCTTCTTCTGCTACCTCTCCGCTGAGCCCCGCGACCGGTCGCGCGGTCGAAGCCACGGAGGAGAAGACCGGCAACACAGACCTTCTCTTGCCGATAGGACGAGCCTCGGATCCTGGTATTCCCCTCCTCTCTCTCTCTCTCCCCCCTCTCCTTCCTCCCTCTCTTTACCCTCCCTTCGCCCTCCTTCCCCCCTCCCCTCCACCCACCAACCCACGCGTGTGTGTGTGCGTGTGTCTGTCTGTATGGTAGAGTGTGCCCTCTCCTCCCTCTCTCTCTCTCTCTCTCTCTCTTTTCTTTCACATCCCTCAATTGTGTGTGCGTGTGTCTGTGTGTTTGTGTGTGTGTGTGTGTCTTACCCCTGAATTTACGCTCTGCTTGGGCCCTGGCAGGCGATGGTGCGCTTCACCTCCTGGAGCTGATCCTGCGCTCGCAGGCAACTTTCCTGGGAGAACGTGTTACCTTGCGCCAGTTGAACCCAGTGGTCTACACGCTGGTGCGGTACGTGCGACGAGACGCACATCCGCGTGTTCCCTCCCCTCCCTCCCTCCCTCAAAATTCACCACGCATGTGGTACGCGCGCTCTTGGCGGCGGCGGTTTGCGGGCATTCTTCAGGCTGGGCCAACTGGGGCGTGCCCTCCGTTTGGTGGAGGAAATGCAAGCCCGCGGCCTTTACCCGGACATCGCTACTCATAATACGCTACTCAAAGGTGCCTGGCATTCTCCTCCTCCCTCCTTCTCCTCCGCTATTCGCTCTCTCTCTCTCTCTTCCCCTTTCTCTTCCCCCCCCCCCAATACAGAGCCCTCATACGGCACCAATCCATCAATCGACAGGCTTTGCGTTGCGTGGAGACGCTCCGGGAGCCGTGCGCTACTACAACGCTATGCTTCGCCAGGTCTCTTTTTTGCCCCTCCCCCCCGGGGGCTCCTCCTTTGTGTGTGGGGGGGGAGGGGGCGTGTATCGCGGGCGACTATCATGAATTATCGGAGGGAGGAGAAATTGGGGGGGGGGGTGAGGAGGCGTTAACAGCTGTTGACTTATCAGCGCGACGCGACACCAACAGGGGGCGCGTCCCCAGAAGCACACCTACCTGGCTCTTCTTCGCGCTCAGGTAATCTCTCCCTCCCCCTCCCTCCCTCCCTCCCCCTTTCTTTCTGCCTTTTCCTTTCTCTTTCTTTGTTCTATGTAGGGTATCCTTGATCCCCACTCCCGTTGTTGTTATTGTTGTCTATTATTATTTCTTATTTTCAAAAACACAGAACAAAAAACACACTCATTTCTCCGATAATATTATTTAAAATGCATTTTGCAGTCCGAGGTGGTGGCACGCGAGGTGGGCACACTACGACCTGCGGCTGTAGGGTCCTCGCAACGGTACGACTTGGATGAAGCCAGTCCGGACCGGAGGGCCTCTCTCCGCCACATCCAGGAGACCTATTCCCAGCTACTCCTCGAGATGCAAGCCCATGTACGTGTGTGTGTGTGTGTTATGTGTGGTGTGTGTTGTGTTTGCTCCCCCTCGTCCCCTCCCCCCCCTTGCCGCCTCTGCCTGCTTCTCAATTCCTGAAATTCTTTCCACCTTGGCGCGGGTGGTTTGGTTGGGGGGGGGGCACCACACAGGGCACAAAGCCGAGCGGCAAGTTGTTGTCGTCGTTGGTACACGGGATGTCCCTCGCAGGGCTCGTGGATGCCGCCTTGCCGCTGGCTGAGTCGGCCCTCACGGGGCGGGATGGGAAGCCCAGAGAACAGCCCGACGAAAAACTGTTCACCAACTTGCTCCTGGGAATCTCGCTTCAGAGCAAGCCGTCGAGCGAGATGGCGTCGCGCGTGCTGGCACTGATGGAGAGTGTAGGGGTGGCGCCCACACGCTCCACCTACCACACGCTCATCAGGATCCACGCCAAGGCTCTACAGAACGCTCTTCGTCATCCCCACCAGCGCGCTAATCCGAAGCGCCCGCTGAGCGAAATGCCGCTCCGCCATGACGTGACCCTTTCACCCCAAGCACGCGAGGCCGGGCGGGAGGCGCTCATGAAGGCTCTCGCCGTCTACTTCACCATGCGCCTCCAGGCCACGCGCCCCACCAACCGCGGTGGCGATTGGACCCCCTCTGCCCTGACAGGCGCCTCGTCCTCGTCCTCCTTATCCTCGGATCAGACCATGGACACCGTGACTTTCAACTGCTTGGTGGCGCTGGTGGGCACCGAAGACCTGCTCGACGTTTCGTACGCCGACCTCGACGAGCTCTTCGTCCGCCTGGCTGGCCCGAGTGCTGCTCCTTCCACGACCTCCGCGACCACCGCAGCCCCCACCACCACCACCACCACCACACTGCCGGACGTCGGGCGGGATTTGGCGTCTCAGGCGGCCTGGACGAGCCTTCCACTGGCTCAGCTTCGGGAACGCTATGCACGGGAGCCGCTCCCGTTAAGCGCTTATGTGCCTGCCGAACGGCAGGTGAAGGAAATGACCCCTCTCGAGCTGCTCGCCTGGCGGGACCTCGCTGCCAACAACGTCCGGCCTAATCGCATCAGCTACAATCATCTGATCGTGAACCTCGCCACCGCTGGTCGCTTGTCAAGCGCTGAGCACTACCTCCGCTTTGTCCTTGACCACCACAATTCTTCCTCTGGCGCTCCTGAGCTTCCTCTCCGCCCCGGCGAACCTGGCTTACTTCGGCGACAGCACAATTTGACCTATTCATCCAACCTCATCCAGCAGCGACTTGACCGCCAAAGCCAGTTCGCTAAGCTCCTCGCCAAAACGCCCCGCTCGGGCACTCCGGTGCTCCCACCCCAGGCTGGTGACACCCCGTCAGGGACGTTGACCATGCCCAAGGGACCACAAGAAGGTAGCCCACTCTATCTGAAGACTCTGTGGCGCCTTGGTCGTGAATACCTTCTTGCTCGCCGCTTCGATGACTTTGTTGGGTGCTACCGCTTGGCTACGCTGAGCTATCCAATCTCAGCTGTCAAGTGCTTTGGCTTCTTGTTGCGCGCCTGGCGATCACCAAACCGTTCAGGCTTGTCATCTGATCCAGAAGCTGAACACTTGCTCCAGTCAGCACTCCGCAAATACGCGGTTGCAGACCCCATGACCCCTTGAAGGTCGATAAATAAAAAAGTCTGCTCATTTCCTGTTGCTGTACACCTTTGTTGTTGCGGAAGGGCAGTCATTTCTTTGCTCCCATTTCCAAGGAGCCAAAAAAAATGCAAAGAGTTTTTATGGAGGTGCCTAGTAATGGCATTTATTGCTTTGCACCTGGGTCCACACAAGCTGGGCGCCTTTGTGGCCATTCAGCAAAGATGGCAAAATATTGGAAACACAAGCTACTTTCCACCCTGGCCCTTGGGGAGGATTTTTTCAGTACCTATTTTTTTGTCTTGTTTGTTGTCAATAAATAGTTAAGAAATCTCAATCTTTTTTGTTCATAGTTATTTGAAATTTGGTTTTGAATTGGGCAACTAATGTGTTTAAGAATTGTTATGGTTGAATGACCAATAATATTGCTCCACATGTTAATGAGCTCAATAATTAAGGCTTTGATATGAACCACAGCTTTGTTGGGCACATTTTTTCACTCCTGGTTATGGAGTTGGAAACAGCCTTCTCAATCCCGCTCATGCGAGTTTTCCGCTAAACAATGATCGGAATGCGTGCACACAAAAAAGACTGGAGGCGCAAGAAGGGGGAGGCAGGTGGGAGTCTTTCTCTTAAGAGAAAGCAACGAGGCGGCAACACTGTGAGTTCCAACAAAGTGGTGGTAGAACAGACAAATGGCGGAGTTGGCGCCTGCTTGCACCCCTCCCCCCCGCAAAGCTCCTGTTGAACAAACAGCTTTCTGCCAGTGTCTAGCCGGCAGGGCTCTGTCTTGGCATGCATCTTCAGTAGTGTTTACTAACAAGAGTGTTGTGGTGCTACCGCCATAGTGCAAGACCAAGGTCTCAAGAGAGGCGTAAATTGGTACGAAGTTGGTGCTGGGGCGTTAAAGCATTAGTGCTTGCGGGGGAGGCGCGTTGGTTCATTTTGTAGTGCTGGGGGGGTAGAAGCACAGGTCCATATCGAAGTGCTGGCGGTGAGGAGGCGTTGACACTGAGGGCGTTGACATATTCAGGGGGTTTGGCAATGTGTAAGTCGCGTTTGAGTTGCGTTCATTGCGTTTGAGTTGCATTCAACTTGCGTTTGTTGCATTTGAGTTGCGTTTATTGCGTTCAGCTTGCGTTTATTGCATTCAACTTGCGTTTATTGCATTTAGCTCGCGTTTGTTGCGTTCAACATGCGTTTATTGCATTCAGCTCGCGTTTGTTGCGTTCAGCATGCGTTTTTTGCGTTTATTGCGTTTGTGGCCGGTTGGGCCCATCTCCTCTGAGTCAGATGACTATGAACCTCTACCTAAACGAAATCGACAAACAATGGCTCATATAAGGACATGGGTCGGAAAACGCAATAATTGCAATAATTGCAATAATCGCAATAGAAAATTGCGATTATTGCGTTTATCGAGTTTTTTTCGCAGAAAAAGTGCGATTATTGCGTTTATTGCGATTTGTTCACAGAAAAATTGCGTTTATTGCGTTTATTGCGTTCAACTTGCGTTTATTGCATTCGACTTGCGTTTGGCTTGCGTTTGTTGCGATTATTGCGATTATTGCAAGTCGGACCCATGTCTTAAGGAAACGGTTGTTTCCATCACAACAATCAGATGAACTGGTGGGCCTGAGTGGTACAGATGAATAAACATCCTTGTTTACAAGCTAGTGCTGTGCAATGTGAACGCATCCCACTTGCAACATGAACACAATCCAAACACAATGATTGTGTTTCACTTGCAATGTAAACGCAAACCAAACACAACTTTTTACAAATCGTGTCAGCCCCCCCTCCCCCCTTCCAAAACATAAGAATGGCGAACAAGACACATACCATCATGATCCCCTTGTTATTTTAGATAGCTTTTGATCGAGCATGACCTCTTTCTGACAACGCCGAAGCGAGATTTCTGCTAAACAATGATCGGAATGCGTGCATTCTTGACATTGTTGTCAGGAAAACTCGTCTGTACGATGCCAAAGACAAGTGATGCCCAGACAAAAGATGTTCAACTTTGGATGCCGGTCATGGTGGTACGCGTGAATCTTCGAGTTTCGGGGTAGGTCCAAACGGCCGGCACGATTTGTAAAAAATGGGACGACTTGAATAAACCTAGCTGTACGACTCACGCGCCGAAGGTGTGTTCTCTCAATAAAACATTACGCCAAGTTGCACACCATTTCTGCGTTCAGCCCGTGAAAAACGCGGAAAAGGGGGCAAACCAAGGGGGGAGGGCAGCCGAACGCAAGTGGAACGCAAGCTCAGGACATGGGTCGGAAAACGCAATAATTGCAATAATCGCAATAATCGCAATAATCGCGTTTGGCCCTGCGTTGTGAACGCGTTCATCTCGCAAGAAGATTGCAATTTTTTCGCAAGAAAATTGCGACTTTTGCGTTTATCGCGTTTTTTTCCCAGAAAAATTGCGATTATTGCGTTTATTGCGTTCAACTTGCGTTCGACTTGCGTTTGCCTTGCGTTTGTTGCGATTATCGCGATTATTGCGATTATTGCAATTGTTGCGATTGTTGCGTTGAGCTTGCGTTCCACTTGCCTTTGGCTTGCGTTTATTGCGTTTATTGCAATTATTGCGTTTGTTGTGTTCAACTTGCAACTATTGCGTTCAACTTGCAATTAGTGCGATTATTGCGTTTATTGCGTTTATTGCGTTTATCTAAGTGTGGACCCATCTCCTAAAGAGACTCCCGCCTGCCTCCCCCTTCTTGCGCCTCCAGTCTTTTTTGAAAATGGGAACAAAAAAAACGACAATAAAAAGTTTGTTTTAGCACCACTACATGTGTGAAGTGCAATGTTGCAAACGCAACTGAAACGCAACAAACGCGTTTTGCCTGAGATGTAAATGCAATAAACGCGATGTAAACGCAAGAAGATTGCAATCTTCTTGCGAACGCATTTACAACGCAGGGCCAAACGCGATTATTGCGATTATTGCCATTATTGCAATTGTTATTCCCGTTTTTTACAAATCGTGTGAGCCGCCCCCTCCCCCTTCCAAAACATAAGAACGGCAAGCAAGACACATCATGATCCCCTTCTGGTTTTAGATAGCTTTTAATCGGACATGGTTTACTTCAGAACGGAGAGGAAAACTCGTCTGTACTATGCCAGAGACAAGTGGCCTGGACAAAAGATGTTCACCTTTGGGTGCTAGTCACGATGGTATGCGTGGATCTTGGAGTTTTGGGGTTGGTCAAAACGGCCGGCACGATTTGTACAAAATGGGACGACTTGAATAATGGCGTCGCTCACGCCCTCGATCTCCATGCACTCGCTCTGGTTGATGTAGTGATAATCCATGCTGTACCACGCAACACACAGACATGAAACTCGTTTTTTGCTATTTTAAAAGAGTGTGTTTCGCGTTTACTCGTTTTTTGCTCGAGTTTTTGTGTTTGGGAAGGGGGGTACTTGGAAGAACTGCCCTTGTCAACGGTACGTTTTCCGACTTGACAGCAAAAAACGAGGCCTAGTCTCTGATTCAGTCATCCCATTTTTCAGCATGTAATATCAAGATTGATCCATTGAAGAGTTTAACTCTTGAGGTTTTTGACAGTTTTGGTATTTTTTTATTTTTGTTTTTTGTTTTTCCACATTCAACAAGTTGAGTTACCGTGGGGTTGCCGAAGATAACACAGCTTCAGCTTGGGTTGTATCTGTAGTGGCTGAAGGTAGTTCTACAGGAGGAGAATGGCTGTGGTAGGCCGTGACGAGGGTTGTAAGCTCAACAACGTGGGTGAAGCAGTTTTTTTGTCGTGACCGCTAAAAAATCAAATAATTCATTAGTCTAATGAGCCAATAAGATCTAAGTTTGTGGGAGGTGAAAGACCTGCATGCATTCGAGTATTGTCAGCATCTGGCCGGCTGAATAGAGAGTGTAGGTCGAACGCCCACCAAAAATGGAGCGGCACTTGTCCATCAGGCGAAAGTCTTGGGAAGTGTCTATGTCAGCCACCTGAAGCAGGCAAAGGAATGTCAGTAGGTCCATATTCTGATTATGTACGAGACAAGAGGGGCGAAACGAGAAAAGAGAGGGGATGAATGTACTCCAGCCTTTTTCTTCCAATAGGAAAAGGTGGTGCCCTTCATGTTTAGCAAGCGGCAAAGTTCCTTCTTGATGAAGAGAGCCCGGTCATGCGAATCAAAGAGCACATGAAGAACGAGACCGGAGCTAAAGGTGTGCGCCAAAGGATCTGGAAGTTGCAGGTGGGCGGAGGTACGGAGGGCACGGCGCTGCAGCTTCATGATGTAATTCCTGTTTAAAGGTGAAAGCTTAGCTTGAATGGAGAGTAAAGCACAGAATCACCCCTAGGAGCCTAGCACGTACTTGGAGAGGCCAGTTCCTCGAATGATGCCCTCACGTTGCTGCTTGTCCTCGCTCACGATCAGCTCGACAATGCGCTGTGCCGACACGCCAGCCGTGGACAGAGCCTCCACGACATTGCGCTCCACTCCTAGATCCAAGCAGCGCGCCACAGCTTGCCGCTCTCGTTCTTCGGCCTCACCGCCGGAGCTCTCGAGCAGGGTCTGTACTGAAAGGCGACTCGCACCTCTGCCGTTCTGGTGGTGGTGGGGGGATTTTGCTGCCGCTGTCGCTGCTGCGGCTGATGATGATGACGACGACGTTGTCGCTTTGGCGTCAGCCATTTGCATTGCAGCCGAATGGAGGCGCGGGGCCTCTTCTTCCTCCTCCTCCTCTTCGCCGTTGTCTTTTTCTTCTTCTCCTCCTTCTTCTTCTTCTTCTACTTCCGTTTCGGGATGATGCGCCAATTGCCAACGGTACCCCTTCGCCGGAATGACTGTTACTGTTGTTGGTGGTGGGGGCAGTGCTGCTGCTGCTGCTGCAGAAGCGGGCGTGACAGTGGTGGTGGTGGTGGCTGCAATGGTGAAGAAGCTGTTGCTGGCTGACGCGGGTCTTGAGTGGACGCTCGACGCTTCCAGGGGTGGTGGTCGTTTTGTTGTATCGACCCCGGCAGCAGCGGCTGTGGTCGTGAGATCCTCTTCACCCGAAGACGCGGCGGGGCTCATACAAGCAGCAGCAGCAGCAGCAGCAGAGGGCAACAGGCAAGGCGCCACGGCAGCTGGCCGGGGATTGAGAATGGGGGAAAAGGAAAGGTGGCCGCCAAGGGGAGGAGGAGGCAAGCCGCTGAATGCGCATTCTCCGACCGCCCTGCTGGGTCCACCTTCGATAGTTGACCTCGCCCGAGGCAGAAGCAGCTTCTGTTGCAATGGCGGAGCGCCATGAGGAAGAGGAGGCACAGAAGGACCAGCAAGCGGCTCGCATCTGGAGGAAGCCGGAAGATCGAAAGAGGAGGAGGAAGTGAGTTGGGTCGACGTAGCCCGCGAGGCCGGTAGTAGACTCGTCCGACCGCCCCCAAATGGGCCCCGTCTAGCGGTAGAACCAGAAGCAGCAGCAGCGCGCCGGTCTGAGGCCGAGGGCGAGAGGGGCAGTTTGCGCTTGCGTAGAGGCGGTAGTTGAGAAAGTGAGATGAGCCCCTCCACTGCCGCCTCTCGCTGGCGAGCATCGGGCTTGCCAGAGGTAGCAGAGGAGGAGGAGGAGGGAGAAGGCTGATGACCCTCGCCGGTATCGCTGTAGGGCGTAAGTGGCCCCTGCATGGGGGGCAGGGAGCTGGATGACTACGGCGTACGAGTGGTAGGCAGGACGCCCGGGCACCCAGGGAACACGTGTGTCTGGTTCCTTTCGAAGCCCCCCTCCCTCCCTTTCTGGGAAGATTGCCTCGTCACTGCCAAGACCCTGCGGCCTTCAGCCGCCACTGGGGCGACTGTTCTGCGGAAAAGCATCGGCGTGCCCTGAGTGCCTTCCTGTTTTGAGTTTCCGTCGCACTCCCCCTTGGTCATGCGGAATTTCTTCTTGGCTCCTGGAAAGGAAAAGAGAAGAAAACAGCGAGAGAGGAAAATGCGCAAGAACGCTTTTCCTCCTGGTACTGGTTGTTGAGCCATTCCATTGTTGTGTATGCAAGGGCGTGTGGTTTGGTCTCGTTGCCACGTTGGTAAATATGCTCGATGGTTGCACGGCGGTGTTACGGCGGAAGCGGTGACAGGAACACATGTGACGCGACGCCAGAGTCCCGTTGGTGGTGGATTTTGGGTCGAGGTGAAGGGGCGCGCCGTGGTCGGGGTGAGAGGGCGAGATGCCGCGCGATTCCTGCAGGGACTCACTACGAATGACCTGCTGAGCCTCGCTCCTGCCCCCCAGGGTTGCGGCGGCGGGGAGGGACGCTACACTGCCTTTCTCACGCCTGCGGGACGTCTCATGGCGGACGCCCTTGTGTACCGGCTGCCCGATAGCCAAGACCAACAGCAATGCTTCCTCGTCGAGTGCGATGCTCACGCCGCGCCCGGACTTGCCCTCCACTTGCGTCGCTATCGCCTCCGCGCGCAGGTGGCCATTACACCCCCACCAGACGAAGGCGAATGGACTGTCGCCACTCTTCTCTCGCCGCCCCGGCGCTCCACTTCCAAGGAGGAGGCCCTGGTCAGGGAGGGCTCGAACACGAACACGAACCTCCTCCTGCGGCACCTTCACTCGGTCCTGCCCGTTTCTGCCGACCTCGTGCGTTGCTGCTGCGCTGCTGCCGCACGTCACACACATCGCACGCTCAGCTCCACTCAGAGAAGAGGGAGATTGAGGGTGTTGGGCT
>NAVB01002028.1:0-12769 GCA_002179805.1 Acanthamoeba lenticulata | reverse complement strand
ACGCGAGCGACCTGAAACTGGGCAGGCTCTTGGGGCAAGGAGCCTTTGGAAAAGTCTACAAGGGCGAGTACCGGTACCGGGATATAATATATATAAAAATATATATTAAACCTTTTTTCCCAGCCCATCTTATATCTTTTTTTTTTCGAAAAATTGAATGATTTATGTTCATAAAAAGAAAGCCGCTTTAGCTGATGAGGAACACGTACACGAGGACAGGGGCGCAGAGGTGGCGGTGAAGCTGTTTGACTCGGTCAAGCTGAACCAGGTGGACGAGAAGCTGCTCAACGAGATGCGGGCCGAGGCGCAGATGATGGAGAAGCTGTCCAACCACCCCAACATCGTCAAGTTTGTAGGCGCCATCACCCGCGGTACATGCCAAGAATTCCACCAATATTTAAATTTTATTTAAAACTGATATTACTCTATTAATATCAAAAATATCATCCATTTCTCAGGAGACGACACGGCGTGCTATGCGCTGGTGACGGAGTTCTGCCCCAGGGGATCCCTGCACGACCTCCTGGTACGTGCGACCGGCGTTGAATTTGGCCCATTGACCACCTCATGACTGATCCCAATCAATACACGCCCAACAGGTGGTAAAGAAGCGGCTGCTCCCGCTCATCACCTTGATCCGCATGGCCCGGGACGCCGCGTCGGGGATCCTGCACCTGCACAAGGAGCACATCATCCACAGGGACATCGCCGCCCGCAACATCCTCGTAGGCAAGAATTACGGTATGTTTTCTTTTTGGTCATTAATCGATGGATTTTAAATCCATTTCTCTTCCTTTTTGTCCTCTTTTCCACATGAACCAACGCATTTCTTCCAGAGGTGTTCGTGGCCGACTTTGGAATGGCAAGAATGCAGATCGCCGACGGCCAGGCGGCGACGACCAAGCAGAACTTTGGGCCCATCGCAGCACGTGCCGCCCACAATTTTATTCATCTATTTTAAAGTAATTTTAACCAGAACGAAACAATATGCGCTCACCTCTCGTCCGCGCGTGTGCAGTGGATGTCGCCGGAGGCGATTCGGCAGCGCGAGTATTCCGAAGCGACCGATGTGTTCAGCTTTGGCGTTCTCCTCTGGTATGCGTCGAGATTGCAATCACGTTTTGACCGGGAATGCCAACAATGCACGCGCACACATTTACACGCACACGCACACACCATATGGCAGGGAGATGGTGACGAAGAAGAGGCCGTGGGTCGGCATGGAGCCCGCGCAGCTCATCACGGCGGTCACCAACAACACGCGCCTCAAAATCCCCAAGGACTGCGACCCCGTCCTTGCCCAGCTCATGAAGCAGTGCTGGCGCCAAAATCCCTCTCAGAGGTATTTTTCTACATTTTGTTATTTTAAAATCATCTATTTTCTATTTGAGATTGATTTTTTATTTTTACAACGCAATATTTAAGGCCTTCGATGGAAAAGATCAACCAGACCCTGTCCAAGTACTACAAGAACCTGAGCAAGATCCAGGGCGACGGAGACGACAATGGATTGGAGGACGGGTCGGAAGGTCCGTGCACCTCCTGTGGATGTGTGCTGCCCTGTGATTGGCTCACACCAAGTCCGCACATATGCGTGCAGACGACATGGACTTGAGCGAGGGGATGGACTTTGCCGAATACCAGCGCTCGCGACTCAAGCAGGAGGTCGTCTCCTTCTTGAAGCAGCTCATCTCCGAGGTACTGGCCTTTCTGTTTCATTTTCTAAAATCTTTTGAATTTTGATTTAACTTATAATTATTCTTTTCTTTATTCAGAGAAGCGAGGACTACTCGCTGATCGAAGAGTCCTGGAACGAGGCGTTCGAGGAGGTCAAGGAGGCGCTCGTGCATGAGCCCGTCAGCGGGATCCAGTCGTATGGGCGCAGGAATGACAACAATGCCGACGATATCACGTATTATTCGGGGCTTGACAAGAATGACAAGAATGCCGACCAAGCGTCCTCGGCTGCCTACGTGGACTTCTCCTCTCGCCCGACAGAGGCCACGGCCGAGTCCCACAAAGACCTTGGATCGTCCGCTTACGAGGTACGCACGCGCACACACGCGCACACACTCACGCACACTCACGCACACACGCCCACACACGCGCACACATGACACACGCTCACACGCGCACACACTCACACACACACACACACGCACACGCGCACACACGCGCGCACACATGACACACGCACACACGCACACACGCGCACACACGCACACGCGCACACACGCGTATACACACTAACGCTCACATACAAACACTCACACATGGCACACGCACACGCGCACTCACACATGACACACGCACTCACGCACGCGCATGTACACACGCACTCACACATGACACACGCACACACGCGCACATACATATGCACGCACGCACACACGCTCGCACAAACACACGCGCTCGCAGACGGTGATTTTTGGGGGGAAGGGCAAGCAACTGGCGGCGTCGGACAGCTCGGAGATGACCTTTGTGTACTCGGGCTTCACGCCGCGCCGGGCGGAGGACGAATCATCGTCGCCCATGCCTCTCGGGGACTCCATCGGGGCGCTCTGAGGCTGAGGATGACGATGGGGATGATTATGAAGCTGAGGATGGCATGATGGCCGGCCTCTTTGGACGATCAAGAGGAAGAAAGGGCCACATGCTGCCCCCATCTGGAGAACCGCACATGTGGGAGACAGCGCGTGTTATTTATTTGCCTTTTTAAAATTAAAAAAAAGTAGAACGAGGGGCATCTCGTGTTCTACGACTAAACATTGGAACTACTACCGTCACCTGGCCACCGACCAATGACTAACCGACGAACGTTGTTTAAGGCGAATTCATCCATCCCATGCAACACCCCACATGGTCAATGACGAATGCAATCGAAGTAAAAAAGATCGGTGGTTGCGTCATGGGAGAATGGGCATTGCCTCGGGGTTGTCCTCCTAGAAAACTCGATGTAACCCAACGACTCGGCACCGATCCCACTACACATCCCACCCACACGGTCTTGATATTTCCTTCCCCAGCAGGCTCCGCGATTGTGGCATTCCCAAAGAATTTGGTTTGTGTCGACAAAATAGTTGACATTTTTAATCGAAGCTCAATATTCCTGCTCATCTTCCTCATCATCTTCCTCATCAGCATGATCTTCGGCGTATTCGCCCAGACGACCACCCTTCTTGTTCTTCTTCGAGCCGCGGGGTTCAGGGATGAGCACGGAATGGATGTGGGGGACGACGCCGCCATCTGGAAGGGCGCGCGCCCAAAGCAAGCGGGTGAGCGAGTCGCGAAAGCAGCAGAGGCGTGTCGGGAGCCTGCGGCACCTGGCAAGAGGACATGACGAAGCAGGTTGTTGAGCTCCTCGTCGTTGCGGACGGCCAGCATGATGTGCCTCGGGTTGATGCGTACTTTTCTGAAGTGTCTCGACGCATTGCCGGCCAGCTCTGCATTGGGGCAAGTGGTATCAGATCAGCAAAGGACCAGCCCCATTATTATTATTATTATTTAAAGTATTTGAATTATTTGAATAACAATATAATAACAAAATTAAGTTTAAATAAATGAATAAAAGGAGAGAGAGAGGAGCAGACCCAGGATCTCGGCCGTCAGGTACTCTGGCGTTCCTCACACGTACGTGGTACCACGTACACGTTTTGTAAGAGAGAGATGGGCGTCTCATGACGCGACACGAACCTCGGTCGAGTCCTTCCGTCGAGGGGGGAGGGGACGAGGGAGGCCGAGGCACGCACCAAGCACGGCGGCCAGGTAGACCGGGGCACCTACGCACGAGGCCACATGAGAGAGATGAACACACACATGGAAAAGGACATCGAAGAAGAAGAAGAAGAAGACGGGGGCGGGGGGGCTTGTGTGCCTTGGCCGACCCTGGTCTTGGACCGCTCCTTGAGGTAGCGGAGAAGGAAGCCCACCGGGAACTGCAGCCTGCGGGGCGCGAGAGTAGGGCCTGCGATGAACAGCGAGTAGACAGACTAACAAGATGCTTGTCTGCGCGCGCGCCTGGAGGTGACCCGGGTGCGTACTCGGCACGATAAGTCTTGCTCGTCCTCCCGCTGCTCTTCTTGTCGAACGTCGTGTACTTGGTGACAGCCTTGGTGCCCTCGGTCACGGCGTGCTTTGGGGGGGGGGGGGTCAGCCGAAACGTAGCGAAGATCTTACGCGATTGATGGAAAACCCACCTTGGCCAGCTCACCTGGCAGAACAAGACGCGTAGATGTCTGCACCTCGCGGCTCGTCAGAGATTTCTTGGCGTGCAGTTCTACAAGATGCACTGCTTGCTGGCGCAGAAGGAAAATCGTGATCGTGAGAACGTTGTCGACAGATTGGGCCCAATTTCTTCTTCTAGAGGAAGAGAAGAAGAAGAAGAATCAAACCACATGGGTGTACCAAGTGAATTCGATCTGCCATGTCGTGCACAAACGAGTTCATGAGGGCCATCGCCTTTCCTGAAATGCCCGTGTCTGGGTGCACTTGTTTTAGCACCTTGTAGATGTAGAGGCTGAAGTTCTTCTGCGTAACGGGCACAATTCGCTTCTTCCTCGCCATCTCTTTAAGATTAAGGGTTAGGTGGAGTTGCTCAGTCTCCGGAGCTTCTGAGCTGAGTTTGTTTTATTACATTGTTTTATTATTTACAAACCGCAATATGGAATGGTGTGATATGACCATAAAATCACTATTTCATTCTCTTGCCTCTCTGTCCGTTTCCTTGGCACCGCCACCGGGATGACCAGGCTTGTGAGCGAAGAGCCTGCTGTCGCGCCTTCATGCACTTGAAGAGCTGACTCTCTTGTCTCTCTTCGTCACGCGCGGGTTTCGTACTTAAAGCTCCGTATGGCTTCAACAATCGTGGAGTCCTTCGCGCACACGCTGTGGACATCACTTGGACGATCAGGAGTAAAAAATGTAATGTCTAATTGGCTTAAAATTAAAGGAACAGAAAAAGGAACAGATTGCGATAAATGAAAGGAAAACTATTTATTAATAGGTCCAGCCCTGAAAAGGATAGTTTTCCATAATAATCTAACTTCAATCTAAAAAATGGTTTTTGGTGATGTTTTCCTCTTGGTTTGGTTTGGGGTGGGACTTCAACGCGCTCGCGAGTCCGGTCCCGACGCCGTATTCGCTGGCCGCCTCGACCGGCTCGGCAACCATCACCACGACCTTTGCCGAGGGCCTGGACGTCTCCACCGGCACCACCCTGACGACGTCCCGGCGGGCAACAGTCCGGTGGGCGAAGCCAACAACGGAAAGCACCTCGACTTGACCTTGTCCACGGTCGGGTGGACCAAGATCTGGCTCTTCTTCGCCGCCTACCAGTCCACCAAAGGCTTCAAAAACGTCACCTTGCTCGCAGGCCCGAACTTCAGTCCTGTCATGGCGACCGTGTTCAGAGCCAGTTTTGACTACTTCCCGTTTGACCTGAGCGCCTACACGAGCCTCGACAACAACCCGACGGCCGTCATCCGGATGGTCTTGAAGGGCGCCACCGCTGGGACCTCGGGCAGCCTGCGCCTGGACAATCTCGTCATCAGCGGCGTCCGAGACGAGGTGCCCACGCCGTCGCGCAGCACTTCGGCCTCCCCGACGGCCAGCGCCAGTGACCCCCAGCTCGACGGCCACGGCCTCGCCTATCGTGACGTCGTCTGCGACCCGAACGCCGAGCTCCAGTGCGACGCCGACGCCGACGCCGTCGCCGACACCGATGCCGTCGCGCATCGCCCTGGTCTCCCCTACGGCCAGCGTCACGGTGACGCCCAGCTCGACCACCACGGCCTCGCCCACCAGGACCGCTTCGCCCAGCCAAGCGGGGACGACCAGCCCGTCTGCGTCGGGCACGTCGACGCGCTCACCCACACCTTCGCGCACCTCCAGCCCAACTGGCTCGCCCACGGGTTCACCTTCCCGCACGCCGTCGACGTCGCCCTCCACGACGCCAAGCCCGATCCGCTCGCCCACCGCCACGCCCACGAGCTCGCGTACGCCATCGAGGACGCCCTCGAGCTCGCCCACTAGCTCTTCCTCGCCGTCGACCAGCCGCAGCCCGAGCGCGTCGCCTCTCGCCGGCACCACCGCGGCCTGGTCCTTTGCCCTTTCCGACGCCAACGCCAACGGTCAGGCCGACGTCGGCGACAGCGTGAGGCTCATCCTCCGCGTGAACAACGATGCCTGCGCCGGTCAAGTGGTCGTCAAGCTGGGCGCCCTCGCCGGTGGCCTCCAGTATGTCGCCGGCTCGGCGACAACCTCCCACGGCGCGCTCACTGTCAGGCCGGACGCCACGGTCAACACCACCAACGCGCTGCCGCTGGGCACGGCCCTCGTGGTGGCCTTCAACGTGACCCAAGTCGCCGGAGCCGCGCGCTGGTTGTGCGGCTCGGCCTTGCGCGTGCGCTACACCGACACCGTCGTGACCGCCCGTTCGAGCCTCGCGACGCGCATGGCCTCGTCGCTGGCCACCTCCATCGCCATGAACGCCTGCGCTACGCCCGTCGAGTCCGACTGCGAACGCGTGGCGTCGGATCGAATGCTCGACCTCCTCAAGACTTTGCGCTGGTCGGCGGGCGACTCGGACTTCTCGGTTCCCAATGCGACCAGCCGCGCAGCGCCGCTGCACGACATGGCCGCGCATGCTGGCGTGGCAGTTCTCGCAGGGCAACACGACCTTTGGCCAAAGCAACAAGCAGGCCATCATCGACTTCATCCTCGCCGCCAGGTTCCTCACCGACTACGCCGCGTGTCCGCAGATCAGCGACATGGCTTACATCATGCCCACCAGCCGTGCGCCGATGGACACGACGACCTTCTTGCGGACGCTCAAGGGCAAGTTGGGCCGCAGCCCGTTTTCCTACAATCTTCTACCAAACTTATGGCACCACCTCCACGTCCACCTTCATGTCGAGGTGCGTGAGGTTGCTCAAGGTGAAGGGACTCGTTCGAGGAAGATGGTGGGCTCTTTATTGTTGGCGGGTTGATAAAAGTCGATGAATGCCGTCCTGGAAACAAGATTTCACTGTGATCTTGTTGTCACTCAACAAAGCCGTGAAACCGTGAAAAAAGAGGAGACCCGTTTGACTTGAGTGTACTTTCTCACTGTCCCAACGCGGAAGCGGCTGATCATGGTGATGTCCTCCATCTCCTGGTGGTTGGTCGTCGTCTTCGTCGTCTTCCCCGCCTGCGGGCTTCCCGTGGCCCGGTCAGCCAAGGACCTCCTTCACGTTTATCTGGAACTTTAATTCCCTTACGAGCCCGATCCCGACGCCGTTGAATTCGATCGCCGCCACCCAGGGCTCGGGCAGACTCACCACGACCTTTGACAGCTTGGACGTCGCGAACGGGGTAAACAGTCCTAACAACGACGCAAACGCCAAGGTCTATGTCACCTTCGCCGGCGCCACCTCCGCCACGGGCACCATCATCGTGGACGACGTCATGGTCCTGGGCGAAGTGATGCCCACGCCGAGCAGGTCTCCGTCGAGATCGCCGCCGCCCTCGCGTACGCCCACGCGCAGCCCCTCGGCCTCGCCCACGCCCACGCGCTCGGTCACGGCTTCGCCCACCGCAAGCCGCTCGCCGACGCGGTCGACCACGCCGAGCAGGACGCCGACGATATCACGCACGCCCACGCGCAGCCCCACGGCTTCGCCCTCCCGTACAACCACGCGCTCGCCCACGCGCCGACCGCCATGAGGACGCCCACGCAGACGCCCACGCCCAGCCAGTCGCTATCCCCAAGCGGCCTCTTCTCGCCGTCGGCCAGCCCGACCGCGACGTCCACGACGACACCCGGGTCGTCCACGTCGCCCACCCGAACCACGTCGCCCTCGACTTCTCTTTCGCCCTCGACCACGCCAACGCCCTCCTCGACGCCGAGCGCGACCCGCACGTCGTCGCTCACGCCCACGCGGTCCAGGACGCCGACGGCTTCGCCCACGGTCAGCCGCAGCCCGATCGCGTCGCCTCTCGCCGGAACGACCTCGGCCTGGTCGTTCGCCCTCTCCGACGCCAATGCCAACGGCCGCCCTTACGCCGGCGACAGCGTGAGGTTCACCCTACGCGTGACCAACGACACCCGCGGGGGTCAAGTGGTCATCGTGCTCGACGCCCTCGCCAGCGGCCTCCAGTACGTGGTCGTCTCATACGAGCTCGCACGGTGTGCTCACCGTCAGGCCGGACGCGGGCGCAGCCCCGTGGCTCACGGTCAACAACACCGACGCGCTGCCGCAGGGCACGGTCCTCGTGGTGGCCTTCAACGTGACCCAAGTGGCCGGAGCTGGTTGTGCGGCTCGACCTTGCCCGTGCCCTACCCAGACGCCGTGGTGACGATCGGTTCGAACCTGAGGACGCGCATGGCCTCGTCGCTGGCCACGTCCATCGCCATGAACGCCTGCGCTGCGCCGGTGGCGACGTACGGCGAGAGCGAGGCCTCGCCGACCACCTCGGGGCCTTGCGCGCGTCGGCGGGCGACTCGGACTTCTCGATGCCCAATGCGACCAGCCGCGCGGCGCCGCTGCACGACATGGCCGCGCATGCTGGCATGGCAGTTCTCGCAGGGCAACACGACCTTTGGCCAAAGCAACAAGCAAGCCATCATCGACTTCATCCTCGCCGCCAGGCTCCTCACCGACTTCGCCCCATGTGACCTTTTTGCGGACGGTCAAGGGCAAGTTTGACGGGCCCAACCCGGAGTGGACGGTGGGCGCAGCGGGGCTCGTGTCGACGAGCACGGAGGAGCGGGATCCAGCGAGGCTGGTGGGCACGTGGGGCGCCATTCTCCTCCGCGTCACCGACTCCTGTTAATATTAAATTTAGTTATGATTTTCTTTCCCAACCAAGCCAATCGGCTGCTGCATTCCTGAGATGTTTGGGCCCCTTCATTGCTACGCTGCCCCAGCCTGATCGGAATAGGTCGGGGACTTGGGAGTATTTCTTTAAACCGCAACCACCTCGGCATCCAGTATAACCAAGATGGGTTCATGGCAGGCACTTGGGTGGAAAACAGATTTGGTTACATATCAAAAAAGGAAGTCTTAGGGTTAGCTCATTTAAGACAAGATCATGCAATCAAAAAGGGAAGGTGCAAACAAGGAAAGGGAAATGCTTTGGCATGGAACCTTCCATCCCTAGCCGTGCCCCGGCGCTGGAGCTCCACCCGCTGCTCGAGATTGAGTCTTTCGGTGCCGAAGACTACGAGCTCAAGGCCACTGTGAGGCTTTCCTCTCCTCCTCCTTACTTTTTTCCTTATGCATTCTTGGAAATCATGGCGCTAGCCAATATTATTAATGAGGAATATTATATTACTGCGCCAAAAGGATGGGCAACAAGCAGCACGCAAAGCAGACGCAACGCCAAGAGCAAGAAGAGGAAAAAGGTGGGGCCCAAACGCCCCCCAAGGGCCTGCCTGTGGACGCAAACGGGACGCCCATCGCAAAAATTCTGCTTATTGGCAACTCGAGTTCGTGTTGGCCACTTGCCCCTCTTTTGGCCCTTTTGTTGTTTGCTGTGCTCATGCTTCCCCCCCCCTCTTTCCTCTCAAGTTGTGAAGAAAAGTGCACTGCTACAACGTTTTGCCGATGGGGATTTCCCACCAACAGCCTACCGTAGCACAATTGGGTACACGCATATGCCATGTTTTGCTACTTTCTTGCACCACAGCCATTGTGTTCACACCTCTGCTGGCGGTGTGCAGAGTGGACTTTCAGATACGCACCATTGCGCTGGATGGCTCGCTGTTGGCACGTGAAATACACAAAAATCATTTTAATTTTATAATTTTTAATTGTTTATATGTCTCTTTTTTTTTGTGAGCAGAAGCTGCAACTCTGGGACACGGCGGGACAGGAGCGCTTCCAGTCCATCACGTCTGCCTACTTGCGTGGCGCGCACGGGGCCATGCTTGTGTTTGACGCCGGCGGTGCTGTCATCATCCTCCCTGATTGTGCGCAGAGGAACGAGGCAAGATGGCCTGACCTTCTACATCACCATCAACAACAACAACAACGCAACAGATCGCCAGTCCTTCACGGACCTGGACAAGTGGCTCGCTTTCACCAACAAACACCACTTGCCGCAGAGCCTGGCCCGCCTCGTCGTCTGTGACCTCTCTTCGTGCACTGCTGACCAGCAACGTGTACGTGCTGATTTTAAAATGAATATTGCACATATTTAAATTTTTTAATATTAAATCATGTTTCATATTTAAATTTTTTTGAAATAATTAATGCAAGTTATTGTTGGAAAAATAGGTGGTGAGCCGGGAAGAGGCGCAGGACTGGGCCGACCGCGTGGGCCTGCCCTACGTGGAGCTCAACGTCCGCGAGAGCCGCCGGGAGGAGGTGGACGAGGCCTTCCTGGCGCTCGCCCGCGACGTCGTGCAAAGCTTCGTCCACGGGAAGCGGCGGAGAGGCCGAGCAGGAGGAGCACGAGGAACAGTGGCGAGGAGTCTGGCGGAGCAGTGCGTGGACGTCCTCGTGGAGGCGCACGTGGACGAATCAGGCGAGATCAAGGACGAGGCGGCGCTCCACGAGGCGCTTCAGCGCTTGCCAGTCGACCTTCAGGAGCGTCTGCGCGCCTTCTTGCCCAAATGTTCACGCGACCAAGACACGTCTTCTTCTTCCTCTACTTTCTGACACTGTCCAGGCATTTTTACAGAAAAGAAAAGAAATTTATTAAAGAAAATAGTAGAAATGATCAGAAAATTGGCCTGGAGGTTTATTGAAAACACGAAACGTTTGATTGTGGATGATTTGGACAAAGGATGACTAAAATGAATTGTGTGGCTTTTGGACCAATTCCTCTTCTTGAGCGACTCAATCGCACAACAACATGAAACAAGCCAGATCAACGATTATTTATCTTCTTCGCAACGATTTGCGGCTGCATGACAATGAAGTGCTTTCTCGAGCCACACAAATGGCAGATCAGGTGGTGCCCTTGTACTGCTTCGATCCTCGCCACTTCTTGAGCACCACCTACTACTTCAACTTCCCCAAGACTGGCCCGCCTCGCGCCCGGTACCGGCTCTTTTCCAAAGTATCTATCTATCTATCTATCTTCCACACTGACCTCACTTCTTTCTCATCACCAGGTTCTTGTTGGAGGCGTTGAGCGACTTGCGCCAATCGCTTCAGTCCAAGGGCAGCAATCTCATCGTTCGTCAGGGCAAGCCAGAAGACATCGTGCCCCAGCTTGTGCAGTCTCTTTCGAACGTGACTGCGGTCTACTTGCAGAGTGAGGTGCGTGACGGGCCACTTTTCTACGTCTAGATAGAATGAGCTTGGGCTCGGCATCAGGTTTCATCATTCATCCTCAACAGGTGTGTAGCGAGGAGGTTGCCGTGGAAAAGCGCCTGAAGAAACGATGCACGGTCCCGGTCCACTTGTTTTGGGGCGGCCCTACACTCTACCACCTTGATCATGGTACGCAGGTGTTGTGTCGAGGCCAAAAACCATTCAAGATGTTGAATGGCAAGGCTCACATCTGACCTGCTCTACTTGCGCAATTATTGGATTTGCTGTTCATGTCATGGTTTCAAAAAAGTCCTCCAAGTGTTTGGGAGTGTTGGTCGTGTACCAGACGTCTACACGCAGTTCCGCAAGCGCATGGAAGACGTACTCCTCCTCCCGTCCTCTTCCTCATCACTTTTCAAGTTGGTCTTCTTCTTCTTCTTCTTCTTTCTGACGTTCTGTCGCTCCACATGTGGTGGCAACAGGAAGGTGTCATCCGCCCGCTGTTCCCCACGCCCACCGCCCTGAAGCCGGTCCCCGCCGAGTTGGTCGACGCGGGCGAGCTGCCCTCGCTCACCTCCCTCCTGAAAGCAGAACAAGAACAACAACAACAAACCGATTTCGTCCCCGAGTACTACTTCACAAACTTGTTTTACAACATTTTGATCTTTATTGATTGATTGATTGATCTAATTGAGATCTGATTTTACAGCACCCGGTCGGCCTTCCCGTTTCGAGGCGGGGAGACAGAGGCCATGAAGAGGCTGCACCACTACTTCTGGGCGACGGACCACCTGCAGCACTACTTCGAGACCCGCAACGGCCTCGTCGGGCCAGACTACTCGTCCAAGTTCTCGCCCTGGCTCGCGCTCGGGTGCCTCTCGCCGTGCTACATCAACGCCGAGCGGCTGCGCTACGAGCAGGAGCGCGTGGCCAACAAGTCGACCTACTGGCTCTTCTTTGAGCTGCTGTGGCGCGACTACTTCAAGTTTGTGGGCCTCAAGTACCGCAACGCCCTGTTCCACCTCGAGGGCATCGCCGACCAGGTCAAGGCCCACGGCCCTTATCATCACCAGAACCAGAGCCAGAAGCAGAAGCATCAGGCCGAGCAGCACCAGAAGCAGCACCAGACGCAGCAGCAGCAGCAGCAGTGGAGGCAGGACGAGGGCCTCTTCCGGGCCTGGGCCGAGGGCCGCACGGGCGTCCCCTGGGTCGACGCCAACATGCGCGAGCTCAAGGCCACCGGGTACCCAAAATCCCAACTCTTATTATTGTTATTATTAAGAAAAGAATAATCATAATAACGATGATTTTTGCGGACATTCTTATTGACAAGTATTATTATTATTTAAAACCAAATGGCACATCTGGGCAGGTTCATGTCGAACCGGGGACGGCAGAACGTGGCGAGCTTCCTGGCCAAGGACCTGAAGCTCGACTGGCGGCTCGGCGCTGAGTGGTTCGAGTATCTTCTTGTGGACCACGACCCGACCTCCAACTATGGTTTGTGTTCACCAACTCCTTTCCGTTCT
>NAVB01002027.1:0-15750 GCA_002179805.1 Acanthamoeba lenticulata | reverse complement strand
CTATGCCCTTGGTCAAGCTGCACAAGACGCTACAAGCGATCATGGGCTGGGAGGACAGCCTGAAGTACATGGTACGCCACGTGGAACCTGTTGCATGTCCCGCTCCTCATGATCATTTCATCACCCAAGGCCTTGCTGACGAAGTGAGTGCCTTGCAACCTACGTCACAGTTCCTCACCAGCGATGGCGTACCAATCGCAAAGCACCACAAGGACGAGTTGCCTTCGCTCTCGGACAGCCGCATCAGGCTGGCCTACATTGTCAAGGACAGCGGCGACCAGGTTTGTCTTGTAGCTTGGCTTCACGTGAAGAACAAAGCGCTGCGCCTTTCATACGTCACTCACCAGCGGACTTGCCCAGTTCTACTACCAGTATGGTCCATGGGCTCACAGGCTGATCGTTGAAACTGTCGGTGCGCCCCGACGCAATATTCCGTCCACTCGTGGTTCGTACACACACACACGACCTTGTTCTGTTGTTGACGCCAGCTCACGTCTCTGCTTGGACTTTTTTTTATTTTGGATTTGCTCTTTTGTTTGCTTTTGGTTTTTGTTTTGTTTTCCTTGTTTTCCGACCAGTGATCTCGGGCGTGGGCCTTTGTCCTGCTGACGACATCGCGCCAGAGAGCTTCGTGGGTTCGTCTCCTCTCCCAAGTCTACTGTTGTTTTGCTTTGTAGTTAGCACGTGTTTTTTTTTTGTTGGCGCAAGCGGTCCGACTGGTTGCCATGGTGTTCTTGTCTCCGATCTGCATCGCAACATATGTTCACAGCGCATATATGGCAAATTTTATGCGGTTACAACCAATGCTCTACAGACACTTTGCAACGGAACGGCGGTGACACGGGCACCTTTTCGGTCGACGCCGTCAACGCGCAGCTCATGGCAGGTCAGACGTTTTACATGCGCATCCCGGCCAGCGCGAGCAAGGAGCACGAGGAGCTCATGTGCCTCCGCGCCATGCGCACGCCCGTCAACATCCTCGCCACGCCCTTTGCCGAGGGCAGCGGCAGCAGCGCTGCTGGGCCCTCTGGGTCCTCCTCCACTGTCTTGTCGCAGCCCGCCGACGCCTATTCTTCGCCGAACTCGTGTGGCCTGCCGTCGGTGGCGCCGTCGCCGCCCTCAGGCCCCGCCACGCCGGGCGCCACAGCTGCGTCGGCCAAGTCGCTGACGTCGCGCCCTCCGCCGCAGCCCGCGGCCTCCTCCTCTTCTTCGTCATCGTCGTCGTCATCGACCTCGTCGTGGACGTCGCCGCCGCCACAGCCGCAGCAGCAACAACAGCACCGGGACTCGTCCTACGCCACCGCGTTGGCGCACGGCCATGCGCCGCACCACTCGGGCTCGTTGCCAAACCACTACTGGCCGTCGGCCCTGCAGCAGCATGACCTCGCGCTGTGGCGGAATGAAGCGCTCGAGGAGTCTGGCGAGCGACACCTCTCGGCCCCGTCGTTCTTCCCCTCTTCGTCCTCGTCGTCTTCCTCGTCGACGACAACAACAACGTCGTCGTCCTCCTTCTCGTCGTTCACGTCCGAGCTGGAGCACGGCGTGCTCGATGCGGAGAACCACCGGTTCTACGGGGCCATGGCGCGCTATGGTGACGGCCCTCCCCTGCTGACGCAGCAGTCGACCTGGCCAGCGTCGCCCAACTACGACTCGCTACATCCTCCTCAACTCCACTACTCGCACAACTTTAACCACCAACACCAACATCACCAACACCAACAGCAGCAGCAGCATCAACACCATCTTCCATTTCCTACACAAACGCTCCCGCCTTTTTCCTCTTCGTCTCTCTACGCGCACGACATCTACTCGACCTATGGTGGTGGCGGTGGTGGAGGCGATCGTCTCCCGCCGCTGTCGGGCGGCGCTGGCCTCTTCTCGCCAGACTCTTCGCCACCGCAGCCCTTCTTCTCGCCGTCCTGGTCGTCGGCGGCGACCCCAACGTCCTCGGTCTCGGCCCCGATGCCATTACCGCTCTATGGCCATCCGTCCCCTCCGACGGCCACAGCTGCCTCATCAGGCCCGGTCCTGCCGCTGCCCTTCTCTTCTTCCTCCTCGTCATCCCCATCAAGCAGGGGGGACCAGGCGCCGTCGTCTTGGCCGCCTGTCATGCCGTCATCATCCTCATCAATGGCCCTGCCCTTTGCTGCGGCGGCGCCTTCCCCGAGCTTTCCGCCCGCTTTCCTGCTGGGCAAGCCCAAGAGCGCCCCGCACTCTGGAGGAGGAGGAGATGCCAACCGCCCAGGTGTGTGAGAGATGCCATGATGTGGCTGCTGATCGGCGCCGCACATACAGTGTTAGGGGACGATCTGGAGTTACAGGCCTTCACCTTCTCACGGGACCGAGGAAAAAGTGAGAATTGCCAATCCTCGCTCTCCCTGCAACAGTTCCGTACCCGCCGGCCTATTACTGGCCATCGGACCTTTCGGGTAAATCTTTTTTAAGGAAAGAACATTGGAAGCCATTGGCCCAATGAGTTGGGGCGGAAACGAACAAGTCGCTGAGGAAGACGAAAACAAGGTGGGAGTGGAGGAAGGCTGGGCACTGAACCCTGCTGGTGACAGATAGTGGCGGGCCCCCAGAGCAGGATGTACGTAGGGCAAAGGTCGTCGCTAATGCCGCGGCCAAAACCCTCGCCTTTGCCCTGGGTAGTCTCCTGGGGTGCCTTAGGCCCACCTGTAGACAGACAACGGCCACAGCAAAACCCGGACCTTCCGCTAGCCAAACAAATCGCGGCCTTTCGTGTGAGCACGGCACAGAAACAAGCAGAGCTTGACTGAGCCCCTGTGTGTAGAGAACCCACCGCTTAGTGAACCCCGCAACTCTTTTTGGTACCTAAGCACACTGCGCCCGGTCAACCTCCAGCGCACCTCACCCCCCACAAAACGAAGAGGAGCAAGAAGTAGAGAGATGAAGAAGAGAGCTGCAGAGATGAAAAACAAGAAAAGATGTTGATTCTTCCTACATCTTCATGTGCTGGCCGGCTTCGTTCTTTTCTTGTCTGTCGTTTTGTGTCGCAAGTTTCATTTTTCTCTTCCTTTTTTTCTTAATATCTGAGGCTAATCTTCTTCTTCTGCAACACAGGCAACGAGCCAGTAGAGGCCACACACCTTCACAAACCACGTTCCATGAACAGCCCGGGCGGTTGCCAAACCGATGTGCACCACAGCGGCGACAGCAGTCCAGAACAAACGATTTATAATCCTCGCCTCGGCGCCTCGCCTAACTTCGGCGTCTCACTAGGCCCATCGACATCCTCATCCTCTTCGATCTCGACACCAAGGCCACATCTGCCGCCCCCGCTCTTGCGGCCCGTCGACGACCTCTCTTCCTACCACACCACCAAGGAGCTCCGACTTGACGACTACGCCGAGGTCAACCAACCAGCCAATGGCCACTACAGCTCCTCGTCGACGACGATCTACGATGCCTACTACCCCCCTTCGTCGGCCTCTACATCGTCCTCTACTATCTCGTCCAGCAGTTCACCGAAAGCTTCGGTGTCATCTTCTGCGTCCACTATCTCGATCGACTCTGCAGGACCCGACTACGACATGGCCATGCTAGATGACAAGATCTTGCACTTCACATCGACGCTAGCCGCGGCAGCCAGCGAAGCAGGTGCAGACGGCAAGAAGGAGCACAACATCGATGACCTACAGCGAAAACTACACTTTTACCAGGTCATGCTCTGGTACGTTACGCCTCTATCTCTCTCTCTCTCTCTCCGTGCCTTGAGGTCAGTTTGGATTCAAAAGGGATGCCGTTGAGGGCGTTTTTGCGCCTTTTGGCTTTGATGCGGCCGTTCCTCGTTGACGGTCAGACCTGATACGACGACGCAAAAACAACCTGATCTTCCCCCTTTGTTTTGGGGCCACCCACTTCATGATCATCTTCTCCCTCACTGCGCCACAAGAGGCCAGAGATCCTCCATGTCTCCCCTCTCTTTTGCTGTGGCGTTCGTGTAGCGGCAGCCCAGCACGCGTAGCCGTCCGTGTACGTGTGCTTGCCGGCGGACTGAGCCGGCACGTGCGTTGTCTAGATAACCCCTGTCGCCCAAGAAATCCGGAAATTCCTGCCGCGGCAAGAAGCTGTCGTGGAAAAGTTCCTCGGCCGATCTGTCTCATGAGGCTTGTTCCTGTGTTGACGTCTGTTTATGTCGATCGATGATGTTTTTTCTTTCTATTTTTCCTTGTCTAACCAGGATGTGTGTGCTCGGTGCAGGTTGAAGCGAAGCTACCGACTTGGCGGGGAGACGTCGCTCACCAAGCGCTGTGTCTACCAGGACTACAGCAACATGTGCACCAACAGCGGCACGCCTTGTCTTTTCTCGCCGTCGGTGTTTGGCAAGGTGATCAAGCGCACTTTCCCCGATCTCAAGTACCGCCGGAGGCGCATCAACCGCCGCATCAACGCCCACTACGACGGCCTTGAGCGCGTGCGCGAGTACTTTGACGCCTCGGGCCAGCCGCGAGTGGTGCCTATCAAGCAGGAGGAGCGCGAGGAGGCCGAGCGCCTCCGACTCGAATTCCAGGACAAGAAGATCGGCGGCCGGCAGGGCGGAGGCAAGCCCAAGAACAGCGAGGCGCAGTCTGGTTCGCCAGCCACGACCAAGCGACCGCGCAAGACCGTCGTCAAGAAGGAGGTCAAGCGCGGCAGCGACGACAGCGACTACGTGCCCGAGGGCGAGAGCGATGGCACTCACGGCAGCCTCCACGAAGATGACGACGACAACGAGGCCGAAGAGGACGACGGCGTCGGCCGGCCCAAGAGCCAGCGCCCGCGCCAGGCGACTGACGGCATCCACAGCCTGCCAGGCGACCACGTCGCTGGTGGCGGCGGACACGGACAAGGACCTCTGCCCGACCCCTTCTGGCGCGACTGGACGCTCCCGGCCGATGGCTATTACGTGGCCGGCGACCGCCCCGGCAGCCAACCGGGGCCGCCGCCGCCGCTGCCGCACCTCCCGCCCTACGATTACGCCACAGGGCCTCATGGCAGCGAGCCGGCGTCGTCGCACTACGCCGGCTTCACGCCCGCGCCCTTCCTCGACAGCGGAGCGGCGCTGGCCATGTCCTACTCGTCGTCCACGACGTCGGCCGTGTGGCGGCCGCCACCCCTGCCCAGCCACGCATTTTTGTCTTCTTCCTCTCCTTACGGACTGCCATCATCAGGCTTCGCCTCGCATCCTCCTCTTCCTCCTCACCCTTCGGGTTCGTCCTCGCTGCAGTCGCGCTACTTGCCCTCTCCCCCTTCGTTCCACCACAGCTCGAGCCCTGCTTCCTCGTCCTCTTCGTCGCCGTCTGCGCACGCGTCGCTGCCCTCGTTTCCACTGCCGTCGACCTTTGCGCCGTCTCCCTCTGCCTTTCCGCCACCCTCCTCCACGAGCAACCACCCTTGCCCATGCCCGTCTTGCTTGTCGGGCCGGCCCTACTACGAGGCGCCCTACCATCACTAGGCGCACGCTACACAATTTTCATACGAACAAGCTGCTTATTTATGTCATTCTGTTTTTCTCAAATACACAAAAGAGTATGGACTTCGGATCATGAGGGTTGTCGCACACAAACATTGGGCAACAGCTGTTGTGCGATGTGCGGTTTTGGCGGGAAAGACGCTGGCAAAATTTCGGTGCTTGAAAGGTCGGGCAGACAATTCGATTTGGACCTGACGAGGAGGGGTGAGGCGCGAGAGGGGAGAGGCGCAATGGCAGAACTGGATGAGGACGACGACATTCTTCGTCCCATCCCAGGGATTTCTCGCGATGCAGAGTTCTTGCCCCGAGCAGGTGGAACTGTATCGAGCAAATCCATTCGCGCTGCTCCGCCTCTTGATCGTGATTTGCCACGGTCTGTCATGGAAGAAGAGAGCACGCAAGAAGATGACGATTTTGAGGCCGACACTGAACCCTACTTTGCAGAAGCGCTAGGCAATTTCGAGCTTGCTCCTGATTCCCAGTCCTACGACGATGACGACTCACAAGCACCTACCATCCCTCTGCCCGACTACGCGCTTGATGCGCTCCCTCCTTCGCGAATGTGCGATAAGCCCGCTGTCGCTACTCGCGCCGGCAACGTCGATTTACGCAGCATTCAGCGTGTACGCGAGAAGGAGAATCGCCACGACTACCCCAACTCGCCCGTCGTGGACACGCAGCCCTACGTGCTGGTGAAGGCCACGCCCAAAGCTCTTTCATCATCCAGCACTATGATGCGTCAGGGCGGTCCATCAAGCGCCTTGGCTACATCAGCCAACTCGGCCCCTGGCTCTAGCGCCACCAAGGGAAGTCGGCATGAGGTTATGGACTCACCCTACGGTGTGGGCCGTAGCGCTTACAAGGCGACCAAGGCCGCCCCGCCGCCATCTCCCTGCATGCTGTCGCCCTTAGGGCCCTCGTCGACGCCGCCTCTCGGACCGAGGCAGCCGCTGCGCCAGGCCGTGACCTCGCCCTTCACCCCGGCGCCATCGTCGGCGCCCTCGCCTTCGCCCTCGCCGTGCTCGCTCACGCCCACACAGCCCTACCAGCGTCAGCATACCACCCTCCGCCCCTCAGACTACGCGCAGCAGCAGCAGCAGCAGCAGTTGTTGGCTCCACCCCCGTCCTCGCCCCTATGCTCGCCGTCTGCCTCGCCCACGTCATCGCCCCTGCGCTCGGCCTCGGCCTCGCCCTCGAATTGCTCCAACCCGTCGCCCGGCAGTCCCCAAACTGGCTCGCCCGCGGGCTCGCCCTCTTACTGCGGCTTTCGCTTGTTCCCCTTTGGCGGCAGCGGACACAGCGATGAAACGGCAGCTGGCACACCACTGCATAAGCGCAAGAAGATGGAAGCCACCGGTGATGACATGGAGGCCGAGGCCGCGGCGCTGGACGAGGATGTGAGCCACGTCTCCCTCTCGATAGATTCGCCTTCGCCCGTGGCCCCCGCTTCGACTTCGACGTCACGTACGGTCACAACATCGACGACCGTCGATCGGCGCAAGCGAGCGCTTCCCTCACCGCGCTCGTCGCCCAGCTTGCTTACCGACCGGCAGCCGAAGAAGTCGCGTCCGACAGTCTCGGCGGCTGCCGCACTGACCGACGCCGCGCGGAGGCGGCTCAACTTCTCGCACGGCAGCTCAGGCGCCAGCCCCACCTCAGCCAAAACTCAGGCGAACCTCAACCGCTTCCTTATCAAGAAGTCGGCAACGACAACTGTGGAACCGGCCGCTCAGCGGATCGACCTGCTCGACGACACAATTGAGGTCGATGATGAACACGACAGCGCTGGCGCCCGCGCCTCTGCGCCGCGGGCATCGTCGGTTAAGGACAAGCCCAAGCCCAAGTCGGCCCCGCTCCAGCCCGGCTGGCTCCGGCGAGTGGCTACATCAACAGTTGCGGCGCCTTCAGAAACAGCGCTCGAGCGCGACAAGCCGAAACCGCTCCTCAGCCGAAGCAACGGCAGCACCGGGGGAGCGTCCACGCGCAGGCCGCCCAAGCCGTTCCTCGATCGCGCCGCCAAGTCGCGGTCGTCGCCGCCGGAGCTGACAGACCTGCGCCGACAGCAGCGACGGCGGCCGGAGCAGCTCGACCTTCTCCTCGACAGCGACGACGAGGACACCACCGACATGGACAACAATGCCTCCGGAGCGGCGAGCGAGCTGGTGGCCGGCCGACGCGTTGGTGTTGGCCGCCGACACGAGGACAACTCCTCAGCAGCGGTCGGGGAGGAGGAGAAGGAGGAGGAAGATGAAGATGAAGACGACATCGACTCGTCGTGGGAGGCCGAGAACTCGGCTGCGCTGTTCCTTGAGCGTGACGTGGCTGGTGACCGCCGCATCAGAAATCGCGTCAAGAAGTCCCTCAAAACCATTCGCCCGCTGGCCGCCTCAACTTCATCCTCCACTTCATCATCTTCGTCTTCGTTCTCGGCGCGCCGGTTCCAGACCTCCAAATCAATGAACGACATCACTTCTGGCCGCACATCATCATCAGTTTCGTCTTCTTCTTCGTCTTCATCAACGACAAGTCTGTTCGCGACGTTCTCGCGCCCGATGAGTACGACGACGCCGCTCGCTGGGTTTGGCGCCACTACGCGCAAGACCAAAGCCGACAGCGACGACAACCAAAGCAGCAACAGCCAGGCCTCCACGGGAGACGGGACCTGTGCCGCCGACGCGGGCGTCATTGCCGACCTGTATACGTCGCTCCAAGTCAACGCCGACCTCGACGCCGAGGCCGACCAGCCCTCGCTCCTCAAGGTGCGCCGTTAATACGCCCCCTTTTTTCCGTCCCTGCCTTTCCCGTCCGATGAACCGAGTCTCATCCCGGGCGTGCAGGTGTCGTTGCTCAAGTACCAGCGACAGGGCCTGGCCTGGATGATGTCGCAGGAAGAGGACCACCGCCCCGCCAAGGGCGGCATCCTTGCCGACGCTATGGGCCTCGGCAAAACCGTACGTGCCTGCTTGGCTCTTGTAAATTTTTTTCTTCATTCATTCACCACGTAATTAGAATAAGCGTTCTAGACATCATAATTTGAAATAACAAATAACAACATGAAATAACGAGATGAGTGGGCGGGGTACAGATTCAAATGCTGTCGCTCATATTGGCCAACCCGGCGCCAGTGGGAGCGGCGGGCAAGACGACGCTGATCGTGTGCCCGCTGTCCATGCTCGACCAGTGGCTCGACGAAATCCGCCACCGCGTCCAGGGCAGCCGCCTCCAAGTCAACGTCTACTATGGCAATAACCGCATCAAAGACTCGAACTGGCTCCAGAAATGCGATGTCGGTACGTTCTTTGTTCGTAAAGTAAACTAATTTATCGTATTAATTCTTCATTTCATGACTGGTGTTGCGCGTGGCAGTGTTGACAACGTACGGGACGCTGGCGGCCGAGTTCGTGACGCGGGTCCGCCAGCCCAAGGGCGCGCGTGCGGCGTCGCTGTCCCGCCCGGTAGGCTGCCTCGAGAGCATTTCGTGGTATGCGCGCGCCTCTCTTTCTTCTCTTCCACTGAGGCAAAGCTCTAAAGAGACTAAGCCACAGAGTCTCTTTCTCTTTCTCATCTCGTTCTGGGCGCAGGCACCGGATCGTGCTGGACGAGGCCCACCTGATCAAGAACGCCGGCACGCGCACCTGCAAGGCCGTCTGCTCGCTGCAGGCCGATCGCCGCTGGTGTCTCACCGGTATTCACGAGTCTCCCTCCTCTTGACGCTGCTGCCTCCTTTCCCCAATCATGAGGACTGAAGACTCTGTGGCCCGCCTTCACAGGAACGCCGATCCAGAACAGCCTCGAGGACGTGTTCAGCCTGCTTCACTTCTTGCGCGTCGAGAACTTCAACGATACCTGGTGGTACGCCAATTTTTCTTCTTACTAGTCGGCGCTCTATCTATTGGGTAGTGGATAAGCTTATTGACCTCCTGATCTAGGTGGAACCTGATGATCATCAAGCCCATCCGGCGAAACGACTCAACCGGCTTCATGCGGCTTCAGGTACCCCCAAAACAAAACAAAACAAAACAAAACAACAGCAATGAATATCATGTTTACAACTTCGACAACAGAATATATTGCAGACGGTGCTGTTGCGCCGAACGCGAGAGCACAGGATCGACGGGCAGCCCATCGTTTCACTTCCGCCCTGCCAAATCGTGCAGAAGGCGATCGAGTTTGCCCCGATGGAGCGCCAGTTCTACGATACCCTCTTCAGTACTGCCGTTATTCTTGCTTTTTGTTTCTTTTTATGTTGGCTTGTTATTCATTTACTTGCGTTACGCGTGCAGAAAATGCGCAGTCGGTTTTCAACGATTATCTCGAGAACGGGACTGTCCTCAACCACTACGTCCACATCCTGGAGCTCCTCCTTCGGTAACCATTTATCATTCATTCTCATTCATATTTGCTTTTTCTCATCTCTTCAAAACGGCTGGGGCGAGGCCAGGCTGCGGCAGTGCTGCAACCACTACTTTATCGTGCTGATGTGTCTGACGATGCCGGCCATGCGCTCGACGCGGCCTACGATGGAGGGCCTCCAGGCCGAGTACCGCCGCATCATGCGGCTCCTCGAGCTCAAGAAGGCCGGCAAGTCGTCGTCATCGTCCCACAGCCAGTCGCAGGACGACGCCGACGCCGACGCCGATGTCGCGGAAGCCGAGGTTAAAGCCGAAGCCGAAGCCGAGGAAGACGCCGGCGCCGAGGCGACGACAGGCACGCCGACGAAGCGGCGGAGGGGGGAGGCCTCGACGGTGAGCCTCACGCCCACGCGGCGCGGCGGCGCGTTCGACCTCCCGGTCCCGCTGCTGGCCGACATCCTCACGCCGGCGGGCAGCAGCCGCCGAGCCACGACGTTAGGCGCCGGCCGTTCCCTGGGCGACGATGGCGAAATGACGGCCGCCATCTGCCCTCTGTGCCTGAACGGGCTGGAGGCGAACGTGGTGTCAGCGCCGTGCGGCCATCGCTTCTGCCGCGAGTGCATCGAGGACCACTGGGAGCAGGAGTACGCCGGCGAGAGCGCGGGCAACTGTCCCGTGCAGGACTGCCGCCGCCGATTCGCCATCAGCCGCCTTCAGGCCGTCGTCGACGAACAACAAAAGCCGTCAACGGCCCACCGCCGACACCTCGACGTCGGCCCGGAGCTAAGCACGAAAACGAAAGCGAAAACGACGAAAGCCAAGAGGCCGGAGCTTGAGTTTGCTGGCCTCGGCCGAAGCAGACTGCAAACCAAGAGCTCGACTCCTTCCAGCAGCGAAGAGCAAGACTCGCACGGTGACGCAGCTGGTAGCGGTGGTTGTGGTGATGCCGAGGCAAGTGTTGGCGACGACCAGTACCAGCAGCATCAACATCAACAGCAGCAGCAGCAGCAGCAGCAGCAGCACACGTTCATGCAGAGCTCCAAGGTCAGCGCCCTCATGGAGGAGGTCCGCCGGATGCGCCAGGACGACCCGACCAGCAAGTGCCTCGTACGAGCCCAACCCGCTCGTGACGTGTTCCAACCAATAGGTTTAAACCAAAATTATCAACTGATTGACCAATCAACCACACGCAGATCTTCAGCCAGTTTACGATGTGCCTGGACCTGATCGAGCTGGCGCTGCACGCCGAGAACGTGGAGTACACGCGGCTCGACGGGAGCATGAGCAAGGCCCAGCGCGTCGCCGAGATCGCGCGGTTCAAGGCCGACGCGTCCGTCGCCGTCTTTCTGATTTCACTCAAGACCGGTAACTGCGGCCTCAACCTCATTCATGTACGATGCCTTTTCTTCATCATCATCACCATCATCGCTGCTGCACGTCCTAACGCGTGCATGTATTTGTCAACATCACAGGCGTCGCACGTCTTCTTGATGGACCCGTGGTGTACGTTTGCCGAAACATCAACCTGGGCCGCCCTCCACGACTTGACTGACGATAATCTCGTGATGATGGCGACAACTGCTCCAATAACAACAACAACAGGGAACCCGTCGGCGGAGCAGCAGGCGATCGACCGAGCGCACCGGCTGGGCCAGGAGCGACCCGTGACGGTCGTCCGCTTCATCATTCGGGATTCGATAGAGGAGCGCATCCTCGAGCTCCAGGTTCGTTCGAGTTCCACCACCTCCACCACAAGGCTTTCTTTTCTTTTCTGCTTTGTGATGCGTGGAGCACTCAACGGGACGGACATGTACAGGACAAGAAGAGGAAGATCGCGCAGGGCGCCTTTGCTGGCGGGGCCGACCTTGGCCAGCAGGCGCGCGGCCTCGCCCTCAGCGAGCTCTGCCAGCTCTTTGAAAAATGAAGCGGCCGCAAGTTTGCGTGACGACATTCTTTCCCTTTCTGTCGCTTTCGTTCTTTTTTGCTTTGGGCCAACTCCGTTTTCTGCAGAAGACGGCGGAGCGAGCCAAGGTCCACATCATCCGGTGTTGTTCCGGCGGCCGTTGTTGGACGGAAGAGATACGCGGCAACGGAAGCAGAGCCCAGAGGCCTATCGCTCTACATAAAACTCGTCGCGCAACGCCATTGGGCCAAAGGTTTTGACTGAGATATTTGAGATATGCATCTCACCCAAGAGGTCACAAGATACAGAAACGAGGAACAAGTTTAAGATTCCGACAACGGGACCCGCCTCGGCCCACGAGTCCCAACTCGCCTGCCTCCTGGCGCCAAGAGAAAGAGGCAACGTTTCAGCAGAATAGCGCTCTCGGCTCCGTAACCGATAAACTTCTCAGTGCCCGACAAGCCACACTTCACACACGACCAACCCTGAGCAAAAGACAAGACTCAGCACCAAAACAATACACTACACACCCAACCACCACTTTTCAATTTCACTACAAACAACGACCATCACTATGTCGAGCATGACCGCTGTCCGCATGACCACTTCCTCTTCTTCCACAAGTGCCTTTGCCAGCTGGCGAAGGGCCTTCGCCAGTGCCTTCCACGCTCCCTATGGCGCCGCCACCTCCTGGTCTCGGTGCGTTGGTCCTTCCCAAATTTCCTCTTCTCCCTTTCACGTATTGTTTTTTGTTGGACCAATGGGGCACCAGCTCACTCTCTTGTTGGCCTTTATCCTCCACAGAGCCAAGAACGCGGCTGCGTGGGGCGGGTTCTTCTTCTTCCAGGCAGCCATCTTCCACCCCTACTCGCACCAGAGGCCGCAACAGACCCCCACAACTGAGCGACGACCTCGGGCCTGAGAAGTGGCCTTTGTAAACACCCCAGTGTAGATAGTTTGTACAACCCTTTCAGAAAAGCACCAAGATGTGTGCAACAAAATGGAAAACAAAAAATTGTGTACATGCCATTTTCGCATTTTAATATTTTTTTAGTTATCATTTTTTTCCGTCCACAAATTAAAAAAAATTAATAACTCCGCTGCTGTAAACCACGTCTTTATTGCACAATAGAGTTGTTGGAGATGGACGAGCTTCCGAACGAGCTGTTGTGCGTCGTGCTTGCCTTTCTCCCATGTCGGGTGCGCTTTGGCCAGTGCACGCTCGTGTGCCACCGTTGGCGTGTCCTGATAAAGGACGAAGAAGCGGCCTCGGGCGGGCCTCCGTGCGTGCAAATCAAGAACGGCTCGCCCGCCTACAACGAACTCTTGCGGGTCGCCGTTTGTGCAGCTGACCATGGCGCTGAGCATTCCGTGTACTTTGGGCTCTTCAAGTTCTGCAATGCGGCTGCCTCGGCGGGCCACGTGGGCTGCCTCGTCGACCTGCGCCAACGCGACAAAAGCGGCTGCAGGTGGGGCGTCACCACGACCTACGTCGCGGCCTATCGAGGACACGCGCACATGCTGCGTTGGCTCATCGAGTCTGGCTGTCCCTGGCAGAGCGAAGAGAAGGGCCGGACCTTCAGCCCGGCAGTCGTCGCGTCGATCCGAGGAGGCGCTGTCAATTGCCTCACCTATCTCCTCTCCATTGGTGTCTCTACGCCCGAGGACGCGTGCGCGCAGGCCGCCCAGACCGGGCAGCTGGCGATGCTGCAACACCTTCACCAGCGCGGCGACCCGTCGTGGACCAGCAGCGTGCTTCAGTGCGCCGCGAGGAATAACCACATGCCGTGCGTGGTCTACGCTCACCAATGCGGGGGCCTGCCGCTCAGCCACGTCGACTGGCTTCAGGTCATAGAGCACCAGGGCGAAGACGCCATTCTCTACGCCTTTGCCAATCACGGCTTGACCCCCACACGGGAGCTCATGGAAAAGATCATCTACTCTGGTTGCCTTCGGTCCTTTGTCTACCTGCACCAGACCGTTGGTATGGAGTTTGACCCGGACCACTTCAACTGCGCCGACCGTTTGTTTCCTCGCCATGAAAGCTGTTTCCTGTACGCAGTCGAGCACGGCATGCAGGCCACCACGCACCACCTGGAGGTCGCGGCCACGCACAACATGACCGAAATCCTCGACTACGGCCACGACAAGGCCGGGCTGGCCCTTCAGCCCCGGGAGTGGGTGACTGCCGCCGCAACGCAGAGATCGACGCTCCTGCACGCGTTCGACAAGCAGTGGATTACGCCGCACGAGTGCGCGGTCGAAGCTGCGCGCCAAGGCGAGGTGAACCTGGTTCAATGGTTGGCCAACCGCGGGTGCCCGATCGACATCGAAGTGCTGCACGGGTCGGTGTACTCGTGCCAAGTGGAGCTCATCCAGCTGGTCACGAGGCTGTCGGGCCTCGCGTGGGATGCGGCGATGTGCGAGATCGCCGTGGCCCAGAAAAGCGGCGCCACGCTGCGCTTCCTCCATGAGGCCGGTTGTCCGTGGGACTGGCAGGCCTGCTGGCGCAGGACGGGGATCCGCAAGGGAAAGGGCTGTCGAAAGTACCTCTTGCGCCACAAAAGCTGTTCCCACAGCCCAAAATAAACAAATTAATAAAATTCAAATTCAAATCTATTTTTTTTTTAAACAACAGAAAGCTTTTATTAGTGGTGGAAGATGTGTTTACAAGGCTGTATCTACAAGTTATGTGGGTGGACCATTGTTGGTTGGTTACTCTTCATGCGTGGTGGCGTGGTGATTGGGCGGGGGAGTGGCCCCACGGGTGCCGACCCATCGCTTGAGGACGCGGGCCAGCATGGTTTTGGTGAAGGGTTTGGACAGGAAGTCGTCCATGCCCACGGAGAAGCACTTTTGCTGGTACTCCTTGGTGGCCGAGGCTGTGAGGGCCACCACGGGCGTGCGCGGGATGCCCGTCACCTTCTCCTTTTCCCTGATCTTCAACGTCGCATGGAAGCCGTCCAAGATGGGCATCTGTTGCGCCAATCACAATCAGAACATTTCAAACAAACAAAAAAAATTTGATCAAGATTTAAATATAATAAAACGAAATAAAAATCAATGAAAATATTTAAAATATGAAGAAAAAAAACAAAAATATGGCAGAGCTAAAGTACCTGACAGTCCATGAGGATCACGTCAAAGGGCTCGATGGCCTCCTCGAGCACGGCCAAACACACCTCGCCGTTGCCGGCGACGGTGACCTGGCAGCCGAGGCAGTAGAGCATGCGCTTGGCCACCTTCTGGTTGACCTCATTGTCCTCCACGAGGAGGATGCGCGCGCCCTCGAGCATCATCTTGGGACTCGTCGAGGCCACGATGGTCGACAGCGACGTGGTCGAGCTGGACAGCGACGAGATCGACCCAAACGAGGAGAGCGACGGCGAGGGCGACGACGACGAGCCGCAGCCGCAACCACCGAAGCCGCCGATGTTCGAGTACGACGGCGAGGGCGACGAGAAGGGCGACGACAGCGACGTCAGCAGCGAGGCCGAGAAGGACGACACCGAGAAGTGGCCGCCGCCGCCGCGGGGCGACTGCGGGGGCGAGGGCGACGTGGAGGCCGAGGACAGGCCCTCGAGGGACGCGATCGAGGAGCTCGACGGCGACTTGGGGATGACCCGCGAGCTCGTGGCCAGCGAGGACGACGAGGGCGTCGGCGACAGCGGGAAGCAGAGCGTGGGCAGGGTCGACGACGAGAACGTCTTCTTCCTGTTCATGGTCGGCAGTCTTGGCGTCGTCGACGCCGACGACGAGGCGCTGTGGTGGACGGACGTCTTCTTGGCCACGGCCACGGGGATGGAGCTCGAGGCGTTGAAGGGCGCCCACTCGCAGTAGTCGTCGCCCTGGGGCGGGACAAAGGTGGGTAGCTTGACCGAGAAGAAGAAGGTCGAGCCCTGCCCGAACGTGGACTGGTAGCCGATGTCCCCGTGCATGGCCTCGCACAGGCGCTTGCTGATCGCCAGCCCGAGGCCGCTCCCGCCGTACCGCCGCCTGATCGAGCTGTCGACCTGCGA
>NAVB01002025.1:0-20041 GCA_002179805.1 Acanthamoeba lenticulata | reverse complement strand
TTGGTGATGGTTCCTTTCCCGCACAGTCAATCTTGAAGGGCATGGCGAGAGGGGCGGGAATTCTAAAGGCGGGCCTTGCTGGTGGTCAAACGTAAGCGTGAGCGAGATCCTCTTTCTCCTCTTTGTCTCTCTCTCTCGCTGATGAGGCGTATGCGGTCGGTGTGTGTTTCTGCAGGGACGACTCCTACGTGCAGCTCCTGTCCCAGATCTTCCAAAAGGCCTCCTACTTTGGTGCGCCGCCATTTCCGTCGCACCTTGGCTCTCTACTCGGTTGGTCCTCACTCACTTTTTTTTTCTTCCTCGTGTCCACCTCTGCAGAGCCCTGGATAGCGCAGTGGGAGAAGGGCGCGGCCAAGGACGTGGTGGACCTCCTGCGCAGGGTGTCGGACTTCTTCTACAACGTGATTCTGGCCTTTGCCATCCGGTATGCACTCGCCAGCCTTCGCCTTCTTAGGGCGCTCGAGCTGACCCTCACAAAACCTCCTCGGGCTGGGCGGGGAACACAGGGACTTCAACATGCTCGTGGTGCGCTACATTCAGAAGACGAGGGAGACCTTCTTCTCCGATCCGTTTGCTTGATGACCCTATTGCTTCTTGTTCTTTTTCTTCTCATCCACGCCACTGCGCTGGTGTACAATCAAAATACTATTACGTCCCAAAAGGGGAGTCCGGGTCCTCCACATCAGCGAAGTGGCCACTTCAGAGCGCTTGGCACAGGTCCCGTGCCTTGGCCACGTTCAGGTCCCGCACTGCGCGGCGCGTCAACGTGCGTCTCTAGTGAACGGGAAAAGTGAGTGTGAGTGTGTGGCGTACGTGGGACCCGGACGCCGTTGACCGAAAAGTATTCGACGTCGATGTTGTCATCGGCGTAGCCGGCCGCGGACTTGAGCAACTTGAGCAGAATAAATCTGGAGGACCGCCACCGGTCAGCCCCAACCACGCGGCGCTTTCGAAACACACTTGTGCAGGTGGTACCTTCCACAGGGAGAAGGCAAGCCGAAGGATGCCCTGGCCGATAGGCTGTTCGCTCTGTTTACCTCCTGTCGGTCCGAGCAAACCAAGCGAGGAGAGTATGATGAGCCTCTCCAAGGCTGGAAACCGAGTACAGCTTTGGGGAAGTACCAAGTAGGCCAGGGGCGGCAAGCAGGGTCCGTCTCCGGGGGAGACCGCGTGAGTCATGAGCGTGCGCGCACCATAGTCAGCCTGGTTGTCCACGAGGACGGCAGCCTCCAGCGGCTGCGCCGCGCTCTCCTCCAACGGGGCCGACGAGACTGTCGGGCTGATCCCGGGCTTTGACGCAGCGTACTCGGCCCACATAGGCGGGGTATAGGAGTCAAAGGGAGCTGCATGGACGGCTTCAGGCTGCTTGTGCGACATGAAGAGCAGCGCGCTGCCTGTTTTTGAAGTGTCATGATGCGGCCCAATATCCATGGACGTAGGATGAAACACGTACCAACGGGGGCCGTGTAGCCCCAGGAGGTTGCCTCGATGGTCGCCGATTTGAGCAAGATCACTTCTTCTTCTTCTTCTTCTTGTTGGTCGGCATCAGCCTCGCCCTTGGCTGTCCGAAAAAGGTGAGCAAAGGCCTGGGAGTTGGCAGGACAGATCATGGCGCTGTACCGAGCTGCATGACGATATGCACGTTCGCCGGCTTACGAGTGCAGTAGGCACGGCTCTTTCGCGTAAGGAGGTTAGCGACTATGTAGGAGTCCGAGTACTCCCCGCCATCACATGAAACAACCTCGAGCGGCACCTGATCACCCTTAGCTACCCGCCCGACCTTTGATGAGAGCTTGAAGCGGCGCCGAGCTGAGGCTCTCCGTACCGTGAACGTCAACGAAGAGGAGGCCAAGAAATTGCTCCTTAGTGAGGGCAAGACCATAAACCTGGGCACTGTGGGCCCGCCACAGACGATCGTCGCCCGACAGTTGCTTCCACAGCCTAGATGGTTCATTAGCCATAACGTGCTGTGGCTGCTGTGTGGTGACGTACCAGCAAACTGCCGACGCACGTAGCACATCCTTCAAGTCAAGGAAGGAGAAAGTGTGCAGCAACAGCTCTTGTGGGCAGTGTTCCATTTCGAGCAAGTGCCTGGCAAAGCGCAACCGGACAAAGAACCAGAGCAGGCATTCGGTGAACCCTTTGTCAGGTTGAGAGTTTGCCATAGTTTGTATTGGCATTACCTGCAATCATTTCGCAGACAAGGGCCGACGTAGCTCAGTCGGTAGAGCGCCAGGCTTTTAACCTGGTGGCCGTGGGTTCGAGCCCCACCGTCGGCGGTATCTTTTTGTTCAGGCGGTGTTGCGCACGTGCTTGCTTCAGACTGCTACTCTGGAACGTTTCGGTCGAGGAGAAGGCAAAACATGATGGAGTCACAAGATGACGCGCAGGTACGAAAAGCGCTCGTTGACAATTCATCAATGTGCCAGCACTTATTTACAATTCATCTCATTCATCCATGGCCCAATCATCTTTTTAGGGCTCCTTGGAGGGCCACAATGAACAAAAGCGCTTGCTGACCGGCTTCCGGGACAGTGATGGAGACAGCGCCGTTCCAGGTGCATTAAGAGATTTCCCTCATTCCTCACTACACACACTGACTGTCCCCCATCCAGGTCTCAACCGACGTAAGCCTCGCTCCTCGGTCCCCGAAGGAAGCGTCGCAGGTTTTTGTGCTCCCTTCTTTCCCTCTCGCTTGTGTGCAGTGATGCTTAGTGTGGCCGTTGGTTCAGGAGCGGGAAGCGGCCTCGCGCTCACGTGGGAGGACGTCTGCTACTCCTTCGCCCCCAAGCGCGCACTGACCGGTAAACCGCCTTCAAGCTTCTTCGCCTCTTTTGTTGCCCGTTTTCTGTTGTTCCCACTTGATGTAACGCTCTTCGCTGCAGCCTGCTTTAAGAAGCGCTCGGCCGACGAGACCCGGGACGAATACGAAGTGCTCTTCAAGCAGTGCATCAAAGATCGGTACGTCCCACGACTATCAGATGACACCCCGAAGCCCTCCCTATGCGCGCATGTGTTGTGACTCTGATCCTCAACCACGTCTACGGCGCCGTGATGCCTGGCCAGCTGCTCGCCATCATGGGCGCCTCAGGTACTTGCTGCGAGCCTCTTTCTCTCGCGGCTCTCAGCGTGCTGCTCATCTCGCCCGGCTTCAAGGGAGCGGCAAGACCACTCTGCTCGACGTGCTGGCTGGCCGACAGAAGACGGGTACCCTCACCGGGCGCATCCTCGTCAACGGCCAGCGCCGCGACAAGTACTTCAAGCGCCAGAGCGGCTACGTCACCCAGGTATGATGGAACAGAGGTCCAAGAGGGAAGAATGATTGATCGACTCTGGAGGCTTACGTGTGAGGATCTTACGACACAGGACGATTGCCTCAAAGAGCGCCTCACCGTGTACGAGACATTTATGTTCTACGCTCAGCTGCGCTTGCCTTCCCACCTTACCATGGCCGAGCGGAAGGAGAGGGTACCGCTGCCGCAGCTTCCATCGTTGTTGGCCAACATGAGTTGATCGATAATGAGAAATACCAGGTCGAGCGCGTGATTGAGGAGCTCGGCCTCGAGAAGGTGCGCGACTCCAAGGTTGGCGGCCAGTTCACCCGCGGTATATCCGGCGGCGAGCGGAAACGCGTTTCGATCGGCTGCGAGCTCATCACCGATCCCCGTGCGTGACACACCTCCCCTCTTCCTTCTCTTATCTCGCCGCCCGGGCAGCGACTCACTCGCGCGGGGCCGCACCTGAGCCAGATCTCATCTTCCTGGACGAACCCACGACCGGCCTCGACAGCTACAACTCGCTGGGCGTGATGGACCGTCTCTCGGCGCTCGCCGCCAACGGGCGGACCGTCGTTTGCACCATCCACCAGGTGCGCCACTGTCGCGAACATCTGCTCAGTGGTGGCAACTGCGTACCTCGACGTCTCACCGCCTTTCTTTTCTTCTTGTCATGTTCAGCCCCGCTCGACGATCTTCCACAACGTGGACCAGCTCATGATCCTGTCGCGCGGCGATGTGGTCTATTTCGGTCCGGCCAAGCAAGCCGTGGCCTACTTCTCGTCGCTTCACTTCCAGATCCGCGAGTGGATCAATCCGGCTGACTACCTCTGTACCGCGGGCCCCGCTCTCCGCCTCTGGCCATGAATTATCTCTGAATGCTATGGTGTGGTGATGGTGATGCACCACAGTGGACGTCGTCATACAGAACCAGGAGCGCTACGATCGCGCCCAGAAAAAGCTTCAGCCAGCGTCCGACAAGGACCTTGAATCCGCGTAATAAGATGCCTCTTTCTTGCTCTCACCTGATCACCACTCACACCCGCCTTTGCAGACTGAGCGTGGAGTCCACGCTGGGGGAATCGTCGCTGGACTTTGCGCTGGCCAAGTCCCCGGCGTACTACATCGCTCGCAAGCCCCTCCCGGTGCGGACGCAGCCTTTCTTGCGCTTCGCTCGAAATGATTGGTTGATGGCACTGTGAGCTGACCGCCTCTTCCCCACCATCATTATCACTAGGCCGGCGTGGACGACGAGCTTGTCGAGCCTGACGACGGGGGACTGGGAGACGACTATTCGCTGGATATGGCCGAGGCCTACCGGTCGAACCTGCTGGGCAAGGTCCTCGGCACCATCCAAGAAGTCAAGGACAAGAGCGAACGCGGCGAGTTGGCCACCGACGGCAGCATCAAGCAGGAGTACGCCTCCTACTGGCTGAAGCAGTTCTTCATCCTGAGCTGGCGCAACTTCACCGACTTGACCCGCAACCCGATGGTTCGGCGCCCCTCATGACGACACGTGTCACTTGACTGCGCACTTCTGACGACTCCTTGTGGGATGGCAACGTGTGCATATGTGATTGTGCAGTCGACCTACGTGATGGTCGTCCAGACCCTGTTCATGAGCCTCCTCGTGGGCTCGATCTACTTTGACCTCGGGCTCGACCAGGCGTCCATCCAAGTACGTCACTTTCCTGAGTCTGGCGGCCATATTGGGAGCGAATTTAAATTGGTGTGGCCTTCTTGCCGGATACGATCCCACGCAGAATCGAATTGGGGCGCTCTTCTTTGTGGTGACCAACCAGTCCTTCAGCATGATCTCCACCCTCAACTTGTGTACTTGTCCCTTCCCTCCTTGGGGCCTCCCTTTGCTCGCCTGACGCGGTAGGGGTGCGTCTCTTTCGCAAAGTCCTCCAAGAGCGCGACGTGTTTAATCGAGAGAGGGCGGCCGGTGTCTATGCCACCTCTGCCTACTTCCTCGCCAAGAATATCGTACGCCCTTTTGTCTCGGCGTTGTTTCGGGAGCGGACGGAGCTAACCTCGTGCCCGCGTTCCCGAACGCAGACGGACTTCCCCTTCCAACTCGTCATGCCGGTCCTCTTCAGCGTCGCAGCGTATTGGATGTGCGGCTTCCAGGGGTCGGCCGAGCACTATGGCACGTTCCTGCTGACGGTGGTGACCTTCTCCACCGTGGCTGCTTCGCTTTACCTCTTCATCGGCACGCTGGCGCCCAACCCCGTCGTGGCCACCATCCTCTCGCCCATCACCACGGTCCTCTTCCTCATGTTTGGCGGTACAACTTGCTCTTATCATTCGAAATGGGCATGATTTAATGATGACGACGACGGTGATGACGCTGATACCCGTCTGGGCTGTGCTTTTGACCAGGTTTCTACATCAATCTCGACAACATCCCGGTCTACTACAAGCCGTTCTACTACTTGTCCTTCTTCCGCTACGCCTACGAGGTGCTCGTCACCAACGAGCTCGAGGGCCTCACGTTCACGTGCCAACCGGACGATCCGGCCTGCATTCCCAACGGTTCAGTGCCTCTTCCTCTTCCTTTTGTTCTCGCGTCCTCTGGGGCTGGACGCGCCCGAGCTGACGCGCCCGCGTTTGTTCCTGTGGCCTGTGCAGGTTCGGTGCAGCTGCAGCGCATGGGCATGGCCAACGTCAACATCTGGGAGGACCTCGGCGTGCTGGCGTCGATGGTGGTGGGCTACCGCCTCCTGGCCTACGTTTGTCTGCGTTTCCTCTACAAGGAGAGGAGGTGAACACCAACAGGGCCGGTAGTACGGCGCAGAGGCGCGAAACCCACGGCACAATCACCTGAGATAATTTTAAAAAATGCATAAAATTACTTTTCGGTTGCTTTCTCTTCAAATAATCAATCGACCAATGGCGGGCCACCTCAATGTTGTTCATCGTTAATAGTGGTACGCGTCAGAGCTTAAAGAAGAAGATGAGGCAGTGGTTTGTATTTGTGGTGCTTCTCGTAGCTGTGGCTGCTGCCCAGCAGCCGACCGTGCAATACGTGGGGCGTGTGCAGCAGTCCTCCACCGTGGACAATGCGGTCGAGTTTGAGTGGTCCAACGTCGAGATTCATACTTCGTAAGTTCTCCCTCCCGTCCTCGCTTGGATTTAAGATCTTCAGTTGCCAACCATCAATTCCTGGCCTCTCATTACGCCGAGCTTCTTCCAGAGTTCGTGCCAGAGCCGTCAGTGCCCTCATTGACAGCTACGAGAACGAGTTCGAGGTGTTTGTGGACGGTCTGTCGGTGGGGCTCATCAACACCACCAGCGGCTTGCGCACCTACCCGGTCGTCAACGGACTCAGCACCGGTAAGCGCGCCCTCTGTGCCTTGGGGCACCCGCAACAACGTCCTCCTCCTGGTTGTCAACTTGAACTGGTGGCGTCGTGCGGTGACGCAGGAACGGCGCACTCCATCGTGCTGCGTAAGAGGACCGAGGCTCTCTTTGGCGTCGTCACCTTCCACGGCTTCGCCGTCGTCAGCGAACAGGGCGAACGGTCGTTCATCCCAGCGATCGCGGCCAAGCCGCAGGCGCAGGAGAACCGGCGCATCGAGTTCATTGGTGACTCCATCTCCTGCGGCTACGGCATCGAGGGCCACGCTCCGTGCCCCTTCACCGCCGGCACCGAAAACAGTGGCCTGTACGCGCTTGCTCGCCTTGAACAGCCGCCGTCACCGCTGCTAATCACGCACACGCACCACACACAGGACCTACGGGTCGCTGATTGCCAAGAGCCTGTCGGCCGAGCTGCACCTGGAGTGCTGGAGTGGCCGCGGCGTGGTGAGGTACGTTCGTTCGCACGCACGCTCGAGCGGCAAATATTTGCCGCGGCTTGGTGACAACGATCATCCGTCGGATTGTGTGGCACAGGAACTACGGAGATAAGAACATCACGTCGGCCGAGCCGTTCCCGGCGCTGTTCCCGCGCACGCTGCCTACCAACAAGGACTCGCAGTGGCACTTTGGCCTGTGGACGCCGCAGGCGGTGGTGATCAACCTGGGCACCAACGACTACTCCACCCAGCCGGCCCCTCCTCAGGCCATCTTCGAGACCGGTACCGCCCTTCCCCCACTCACCCCAAACAAGCCGCTTTGCACGGTGATCATTGGTTGGCGCTAACACTGTCGCAGGCTACCAAAAGTTCATCGAGTACATCTACGTCCAGTACCGAAGCAGTGGCCAGGCGCCGCACTTCTTCCTCGCCTGCGGCCCCATGATCTCTCAGCCGTGTTGCTCCTACGTGGAGAACGTGGTCATGAGGTGCGTCCGTTGCCTTGGCCTGAAAGAGTAGCCTCGCCTTCTGACAGCGCGAGCGGTCCACCACACAGGGAAAAGGCCCGTGGCCTCAACATCACGTACATCAACCTCCAGCACATCCTCGACCAGGAGGACATCGGGTGTGCTGGCCACCCGTCGGTACTCTCTCTCTCTCTCTACTCTCTCTCCCCTCATTCCTTCCTTTCCCTTGCCTGGATCTAAAGCGGTCTGTGGTTGGCTGCTCTAGGTGAGCGGACATAGAAAGATGGCCAACATAGCGTACCCCATCATCAAAACAACGATGGGCTGGTAGTTGTGCTTCTGCACAAGTTTGACCATGGCAGAAAGGCTGTTGTTTGCGCAGGCGCGTCACGCGAAGCGCATAATTTTTTGGCGCCAAAAACTTTCCGAGCATGAAAACTTTCCGAGCACCACAAATTAATCTCGCCGGTGTGCGGGTAAGGGCGACGACACCGCCGGCACGTGGCCAGCTAGTGTTATCCCAGACCGAGATAACAGGGCTTCGCCCTTCTTTCTGGCTTGTGGCCCCATGTGTTGCGACGTCGAGCTCATGAGGTGCGTCCATCGCCTCGCGCGACAGGACTGGAACAACAATAAGAAAAGCGGTCATAAAATGTGATGCACTTTCGCACCAGCCAGCACGCTGGGTGTGGCACACTGTGGGCGATCAGGTGTGGGTTGTGCTGGTCTCCTGGGACGCGTCGCGGCTAGCTTGCGGCGGGCCTTGCTGTTGCGAGGAGGGCCACAAGCAATCGCCGTTCCCGGCTACATTCACGTAATGGGCCTCTTTTGTCAAGTGCGGCTTTCCGGTAACGCGCAGCGGGCGTCCTTGTATCGCAAGCCTAGACTTAGTACGGTTTCCTGTTGGCGGGAGGCCCAATGTCAGGGCGAGGTTTACCGAGATGGTTGACGTAAAAGGTGTACTCTCCATGAATTTTCCTATCTGGAACAACAGACTTGAAAGGTTGAGCCTACATGACAGCTTGTCCATGAGGAGTTCTGCGCTGGCGTCCCACTACGGCTCGTGGCGACGGGGTAAAGGCCACGGCTGCGGGCTTCAACCCACGGCACTGTCGCAAATCATTGTCCAAGGTGGCGGAGGAAGAAGAAGTGACGCCGGCACTCGCACAATTGAAAGTGGATCGCGCTACGCGATGATGCAGCGGCAGTCCTTTCTCCCTTCCGGCTTACTTCTCTTCTTCTTCTTTTTCCTGATCTCTTTCACAATACATGAATCCGGAGCCATCGATATAGCACAAGACAAGAGCTTGCTTCTTGAGCACGTACGCATTCCATAATCTCTTACTATCCTTTACTTCGCATTGGCTTCGCCGCCGGATGTGGATGGTAATGTTTATGTACTTGCAGGTGGCCCCGAAAGTGGCGAAGGATGGGGTCGTTATCATGGCCCTGTGCAACGCCGGGTACATTGACCTGCTACTCAATTGGAAAGCGTCAGTGGACCGGCTCAACATCTCCCACTACATTATCGTGCCCAACGACTTGAAGGCCGCACAGCAGCTTAGCTTTTTAGGTAATGTGGCTATCTCTCCCCCCCCCCTCTCTTTGTTTTATTTTCAGTTGCGCTCGGCTGCTGATGTACTTGATGGACCGGCGCAGGTGTGAGCTGGACGTACGACCCAGACATTGGGCTCGACCACGACTCCTTTGAAGCCGCAGCCTACACAAACGATAAGAAGAGTCCCATGTGGAAGAAGTGGAACCAAGTCGTCCACAAAAAGGCTGCTTACGTCCGCAAGCTGCTCTCGATGGGCCTCGATGTCTTGGTACGTCGCTAGAGACGGATCGCGCATTCCTGCTTTGTATTCCCCAAAGCCTTTTCTTATGGCCCTCCGATCGTCTTCAGGTGACCGACGTCGATCTGGTGTTCATGAAAGACCCAATGCCTTTGTTTGCCGATAAGCGTGTTGATCTCTTCTTCATCAACGACATCAAAACGGTGCCGCCCACTGACGGCCGGGAAGTCCTGCTATGCGGCGGTACGACTTGCACATTGCTGTGTTCTTTCACAAAAGAAGAGAAAAACTCACCAGGATGTACCTCCTGGTGCAGGCTTCTGGATGGGCCGCAGCAACGAGCGCACGTTGTCGTTTGTGAACTTTGTGCAAGAGTGTGAAAAGACCGGCATGAAGGAGCAACCTTGCTTCGAACAGTGGCGCAACTCAACGCGAGGGGGTAAGGGGGTACGTTCTTCCCTCCCCTTCACTTTAAGCCTGTGTTGCTTTACAATGATAACATGGCTAATGCCTCGGCTGTGGTGGTTCCCTATAGCACGTTCATATGAAAGTGCTGTCGACAGAAGACTTCCCGAGCGGGGCGCACTACTTCAATACTTTCTGGACGGTACAGGCGCTCACTTGCTTAGCTGTTGTTCTGTTGGTAAGAAGAAGCCAGCTCAAGTCGTTGGTGTTTTTGGCGTCTCCGCAGATGGGCGTCTTCGGCCGGCCCCTCAAAACGAAGCCCGACCCGTACATCGTCCACAACAACTGGATCGTGGGGCACTCTCAGAAGCTCGCCCGATTCCGGAAGGTACGCTTTGCGCTTCTTTACAACCTCGCCAGACTGTATGCGCATCGACTCACGCCTGCTTGTACATTAGCACGGCTTGCTGCGGGTGCGCGTGGACATCTTGGCGGAGGTCATGGCGAGATTCCGCTTCCACGACCACCTCACGACCCACGATGAACTGCTCGCGCTCTACAATCACGAGGTCCACGACCCGCGTACTCGTCGACGACTGGAAGCCGTGGTATCTGACGAGCCGATCGAACCGGAGGAGGGCGACTTTGACACGCTGTTCGGCTTGGATCGATTCATGGTGCTGCAGCTCCTCCTGTGGTACTGCCCGCTCGTCGTCGTCGGTGCGCCGACTCTGCTGGCCCTGGTGTGGATTCGGCAGCGCGCCAGCTGTCTCTCTCGCCGGAGGTGGGCGCCGCTCCCGCTGCAGATGTCGCTCGGCGGCCTCCCGCTCTGGTGTCGACGACTCTAGCTCTTCTTCTTTCTTCCGTAACACATCCACCGGTTTATTCATTCCTAAAACAATAAATGTACATAACATTATTGAAATTCTTCTGTTTTAAAACAGGAAAAAGAAAATCCGTGCCGATCCACGTGCTCAGAACTTGAACCATGCGTGTTAGACAGGGACACATTGTGGTCTTGGTGGCGTTTCTGCTGGGCATCTGGGTGGGTGTCCTTTGGCAGAGCAGCGATACATATTGGGAGCCGCTGAAAAAACTACAGCAGGAACGCTACGACTTGCTGTTGCAGAGGAACATATGCCTCAAGGAAAAGCGACGAATACGATCCGCCTGGGGAACTCTGTACTGCGACTCTGCTCAAGCTGAGTTTGGACCCACCGGCGGTTGGTGTTTGAGGCTAGGAGAAGGCCTGGCGTACTATGAAGTGCAGAGACAAAACCTCACCGACCTGGCCTTAGCCGACGCTGTAGCCGACTTTGTCAAGCGAGATGGCTCCAGCACTCTCTACGACTTGGGAGGTAACATTGGCCTTTACACTCGCCGCATGCGGGCGAAGGGCATCGACGCCAGCTGTTTCGACGGCTCAGAGGGCGTGGAGGAGTTGACCGATGGCTATGTACGCTTCCTCGACCTCTCTGAACCCTTCGACGACATTCCTGCGGTTGAGTGGGTCATGGCTCTCGAGGTGGGCGAGCATCTACCTCAACAGTATGAAGCTACCTTTATGCGCAACCTCTTGCTTCACAGCACGCGAGGCGTCATTCTTTCCTGGGCCACCCCCGGCCAAGATGGCTACGGCCACCACAACGAGCTCCCCCGCTGCGCTGTGGTATCCGCCATGGCAGAACAACAGCGCCTTCTCGACCCATCGGTCCATCTTGTCTTGGACGAAAAGGCAACCCAGGAGCTAGCGGAGCAAACGCAGTTGCTCTGGTTGCAACGCAACGTGATGGTATTCCGCAAGCACAAAGGCCCCCAGACAAAGGCCAACAAGCCCCCACCGTGCCCTTCGGGAGGCAGCCCTCTCTAAATCCCATTTCCTAGTCTTTTGCATCATCTTGGCTTGGGCACTCGCTTGGGGTCACAGCTTTAGACAGTCCTGGTGTTGGCATTGGCCAGGCTGAGGTCGCTGCAGTGCACGCAACAAAAAGGCAGGAGAAGCTTGCGCCACACGATCTTGCCCTCTGGCGGCCGCCACTCCCCGGCATCTGCCGGATGTGCGCCGTTGTTCTCCGCTTCTGTCGTGGCCATCCAGGGCGCCGCCTCGTCGTCCCCAGCGCTTGTGTTGGCGTCACTTCGCCGAGAGTTCGGGCTTTGTTGTTCTCCATCATCACCATCATCGTTATCTTTCCCATCGACGTTCGGGCTGTCCGCTGCAGAGGCTTCGTCGGCTCTCTCCTCCTCCTCAAAGTAGAGAAAGTAGCGGCTGACCATCTCCTCCATCGACCCAAAGCCAGGCGGCGAGGTCGCGGGCGAGAGCTGCGACAACAGCGACGCCGGCGACGAGTCTTCTGCGGCCATCGATGTCGCGAACGCAGCTGCCGATGGCTCGGGCGGTGATGATATTGAAGAGGAAGAGGAGGATGAAGAGGGTACTGATGAAGAGGGTGCTGATGAAGAGGGCGCCGGGAGGAAGAGGGGGAACTTCCACACGACCCGGCCCTTGCCCCAGAACTGCCGCTCACACTCGGGCCGCACGCACGTGTTGCGTCGCTCGTACATGCGCGCGATGATCTCTTGGGGAAGGACCGCGCTGCGCTCTTCGCGCTCGCGTTCGATCGCTTCCATCCGCCGGCGTTGTCGCTTGGCGTGCTTGGCCTTGGCCCGGCTCTTCTCCTCCCTCGATAGCTTCTCCTTCTCTTTCTTTTTCTTCTGTTTCTTCACCTCCTTCGCCGAGGCCTCAGCTTCCGACGTCTGGTGCTGGTTGTCGGCTTGGTCCAGCCGCTCCTCCTTGGGCTGCGTCTTCTTCTTCTTCTTCTTTTTCTTCTTCTTCCTCTGCTTTGTCGTCACGGCCGCGTTGTCGTTGCCGCTTCCTCCATCGTGTGTCTCCCACGTGTGCCGACCAAACAGGCCCTCTGCCCAGCATTTGGCCAGACTGCACGTCATCCCATTTTGTAATTATTTTATGGAATGAAAACTGAATTAAAATATCAATTATATTAACATTTCTCATTGTTTCTATTTATTTATTTATTATATATTCAAAGGAGAGTTGGAAATGGGTGGTGTACCACTGGTTGAAGAGGCTGGGGACGACGAACTCGGTCTCCTTCTTCCCAAAGTGCTGTGGGTTCTTGGTCACGGCCAGCAGATGCGCAAAGGCCGCCACGTCACCTGCTCGTCCCCATCCCGAAGCAGCAGCCGAGTGAGCGTTGGCCACCCGAGTGGTGCAGAGGAAGATTGAGAAGGGGGGGGGGTCAGGAGGAGAAGGAGAGAGAGAGAGAGAGAGGACCCTGGCACGAGGAGCGCAGGTAGAGGCAGGCCGACGTGGGGATGTTGCGCTCGTAGATCCCGTTCGCGCCCGTCCCGAGGCAGTTGGCCAGGTTGTACTGCGCGATGACGTACCCTTTTCATGGGCGCAGCAAAGGAAGGAGGGGAGTGGGTGTTGATCAATCATTGATACGAGACTCTCGCGTGTGCTCAAAGGTACACATACCGCGGTCGGCGGCGCGCTTGAAGAGGCCGAGGGCCTTTTCGATGTTGAGCTCCACGCCCTGGCCGCGGTAGTAGCACAGCCCGAGCGAGTTGATGCCGTTGATGTACTCTAGCTCGGCCGCGCGCTGGAAGAGCTGCGCGGCGATGGCCGCGTTGTGCAGCGTGCCCTGCCCGTTGTAGTAGCACAAGCCCAGGTTGTAGCACGCGATCCGCTCCCACCTCGGGTTGATCCTCCGTCTCTGGCCCGTTCGCCCCGGCTTGCCGCTCGCCTCTGCGGCCACGACCGCCGTGCTGGGCGTCGGCATCGTCATCGTCGTCGTCGACGTCGTTGTCGTCGTTGTGGAGGTCAAGGTCGAGGGCCCGGCCCGGTAGTTGGCGTCGTCGCGCGGGCCGAGGTCGGACGATGAAGAAGACAGTGGCGAGGAGGACAAGGCGAAGTGATGAGGGTCATCACCATCATCATCGTCGTCGTCGTCGTCATCATCGTTGTCCGACAAGGTCGGGAGGCGGTAGTCGAGCGGGTCGACGTAGCGCTGGTAGAGGCGAAAGGCCTTGTCCCAGTCCATCTCGTAGGAGGTCCAGCGGGCCGACGTGGCGCCGTCGCCGTAGATGACGCGCCCGTTGGGCAGGCTCGAGGTCGGGCGGGCCATGGCCGAGGCGCGGTTGAGGGCCTGCATGGCCGCGTGGACCTCGCCCAGCCGCTGGAGGGCGGTCAGCCGCACCCGCTGGATGGCGTCGATCACCTCGCGGAACTGCGCGTCGCTGATCTCCTCCTCGTCGTCCTCATCGTCCTCAAAGTCGTCGTCATCGTGCTCATAATGGTCATCATAGTTGCCGTTGGCGTCGCGACGCTCCTCTTCGCCGCCGCCATCGTGCGCCACGCCGTCGTCGCTGGCTTGGCCCGGGCTGTTGTTGTGGTTGTTGCTGCTGGCGTTGGCGTCGTCGCCAAAATAAGAGCCGACGCGCGGCTGAGGCCGCGCGACCTTGGCTTCGTCCTCTGACCGGGCTCGCCTCTTGAACTGTTCCTGTCTTTTCTTACTCTTTTGTTTCTTCTTCTTCTTTGTCTTTTGCTTCGCTTCCTCGACCTCCCCCTTCTCGTCCTCCTTTTTCTTGTCTTTTTTGCTCTTCTTTTTCTTCTTCTTCATCTTCTTCTTGGCCTCGTTGGCTTGGCTCGCGCTGCCTGACGACGCGCGATCATCGGCGCCCTCTTCCTCCCCCTCGTCGTCGCTCAAGTAGCGCCAGCCCACGGGCCGGCCCGTGGCCTCGGCCCCGCCCACGCCGTCGCTGGCGCGCACGGCCATGAGGCAGCGCAGCTCCCACCGCGAGGGCAAGTGGTGCGCCTCCCGCGCCGCGCCTGTGTGCCACGTCACGTCATGTGTGAAGGCGAGGACGAGGAAGACGAAGAGGACAAAGAGGATGAAAAGGACGAAGAGGATGAGAATGAGGAAGAGGACGAGGGGCCGTACGGCGAAGGAGCTGGATGCCGCGTCGCGGGTCGTGCGGGAGGCCCATGCCGAGCACCATGCGGCGGCCCCGGTCGTAGAGCATGTCCCAGTACTCGGCTTCCTTCTCGCGCAGGGCCTGTCGCCACTTGTTCCTTTCGGCCTTCTTCTCGCGCCGACTCTGTCTGAGGTTGGCCTCTCGCTGCTGGAGCTCGGCGTCCTCCTCCATCGGGACGTCGTTCCCTTCCACCTGCCTGTTCTGCTTCTCAGTCGCGCCATCGTCTTCACGTTGGGCGATCATCTGTTCTGCGTCCTTGGCTGTGGGCAGGTCGGTGTCGCCCGCGGGCGCCTCCCCCTGCCACTTGGTCGTCTGGCCCAGGACGGTCGAATATGTTTGCTGACTGTCCTTGCTGTTGTGCACACCGGCCGCGGGTGGGTGGCTCGCGTGCTGCAGGTCGGCGCCGACGTGGTGCAGCGTGCTGGAGCCCTGTGGTGCCCTTGTCTCCAGTTCCATCCAGGCAACGGACGAACTGGAAACAGAAAAAGATGAACGAAACTGCGATTACGTGGTTGCACCAACAAGTGCCGCTGTGACCCGTGGGGAGCGTTAAAGTGAACAAAATGCGTGTTGTGTGGCGACAAGATGAACCAAAAGGGACCAGATACCACAGAAAAAAAGGTTGGAAATAAAAAACTTCGATTTTTAAAAAACTTGCAAGAAAAAGAAAGAGAAAATGAAGGTGGATGGGCCAAGCTCAAGCAGAGCGGAGGTCGCCAAGAAGCAGGTTGGCCACGTTGTGGGCGGAGGCGATCTGCGTCTCCAGGCACGACACGGCGCTCTCGAACGCGTTCGCGTAGTACAGCTTGTCTGCGCGAGGTCATCACGGGTTCGTCAGAGGCCGCCAAGTGGATCTCCCTCGCCTCGGACGTACCGTGAAGTCGGATGCGGGGCCACTCGCTGAAGGGGTAGGGCGTCAACACCGGGTAGGCCGCCCACGGCTGGCGCAGCGTGTATCCGCGCCCGCCAAACAGCCGATCCTACGAAGTCCAACCCAATCCGATCCGATTCGATCTTTCCCGTCAGCGCGTGCTCTCGTCCTCTTCACACGAACAATGAAGATGGACAAGAGAGAGAAAGAGGGAGAGAGGTCACGCACGAGGGTTTCGTCGGCCAACTCTTGCCTGGAGAAGACTTTGTAAACGTTGTGCGTCTCGTTCAGTTTTCTGTCCACCAAAGAAATGATCATGAGTGGAGGATGGGCTGGAGGCGCGAGGTTGAAGATGACGATGATGAGGCTGAGGATGACGATGGTGATGGAAAGTGCCGCGGTACCGGACGGCCGACGCCGAGTTGAAGGGGATGGCCGGATTCTCGGTGGTCAACACAAACGACGGAATCCACGCGCCCTCTGTGTGCGCGCGCGCAGGAACTCTCACGTTCAGCCCATTCTTCTTGACCAACATCACCATCCATCATCGCCATCACCACGACATCTTCTCACGCACCAGGGACGCCAAAGAACGACCGCTTCAGCTCCGACGCGACCACCTGGTGAGGAGCAAACGCGGTCAGGACTCGTTGGTCCTCTCGAGAGCTCTGGGCCATGGGGAGGGTTGAAGGGGAGGCATGAGCGGACCAACGTGGCGTGTGTCTGCTGGTAGGGACGCCGCTTGCCCGCAGCCGCGGGTAGATCTGTGAACACACGCGCGCGTGCATGGTCGAGCGGTCAGACACGGGCTCGGCCGCGACAGAATGACGAAAACGAGGATGATGACGACGGACCTCCAGCCGGGACGTGTTCGTCGCCGAGCGTGAACTCGATGTCAGTGAACTCGAGGGGCGTGGCCAGGACCACCTGCGCTCACAGATACCACCGCCACAACCACCACCTCAGATGATGGATAAGAAGGAACGAAACAAGAAAAACGGGAGCGCGGCCAAGGTCGTACGGCATCAAAGGTGTCGTTCAGCTTCTTCCCACCGCGGCTGTAATCGAGCCGGTAGGCCGTCTTGTCCTCTGCGCGATTTGGAGTCGAAAGCGGCGGTGTGTGAGTGTGGAGGATGTGTGTAGTCAGGGCAAGGCATTGTCGGTCAGTATGCGTACCTCCCTCCTTGTTGACCGCAGTCACCGCGAGGACCCTGGTGTTGAGGTGGATCCGAGTCCGCGCGGCCTTGAGCAGACCCTCGACCACCTGCGTGCACGCAGCAGAGGCGCGATTGGGGGAAGGGGAAGAGCAGAAGAGTTGGTGGCCGTGGCGGAGCGCAGCCGCATGAGAAAAGAAGTGGCGCTGCGCGATCGACGCACGAGATGGTTGCCGCCTTCGACGGAGAACAGGGTCTCCTTGCCGCTCCCGACGAGGCCCACGAATCCGGCAAAGGAGTTCATCGCTGTGACATGCACGTACCGCGCATGCATGTGTGAGCGAAGCAACATTTCATTGGGGCGCACACGAGCGGAGATGCGGCGACGCACCAGGGTCCTGGCCGTAGTTGACCCTCTCGATGGCGGTCACGAGCTCATGGATGTACTCCTCGCTCACGCCACCCTCTGATGGCCGCACGCGAGGTGAGTCCTGTCAGTGTATGTCCTCGTCGGGTGATTAAGAGAGAGAGAGAGAGAGGGGACAAGGGCGGCACCGCGCAGGGCCTGGAGGAGGCTCTTCTGGGTGAAGTGCGTCACGTTGAGCGACTCCAGGAGCGCTTCCGACGTCTCGAAAGTGGCTGTCCACCACGCGTTTGAATCGGAAGCCATTTGAATTGGGACAGGGGGGGACGCACTGTTCTCCAGCTTGGAGTAGACCTCCACCCAGCGGTCCTTGACCAGCCCGGCCTGGTTCTCCACCTGGGAGTGATGTGGGGATTGGAGGGGGAGGGTGAGCCAACAGGGCCTTTGGCCGAGGTGCTGGAAGGGCGGGTGTAGGGGAAAGTGCCTTGAAGGGCGACAGGCCGTAGCGGTAGAGCATCTTGGTCAAGGTGAGCAGCAGCCACTCGCTCTCGTGGATCACAAACTCGGCACCGTTCCAGATGCCCCACAGCCCTGTTTTTGCCCGGCGAGCCTCATTTGTCAACGAGGACTCCACTGCGGAAGGGCAGAGCCAGGAAGAAGAGCAAGAAAAGGAAGAAGAGGGCCAGTACCGAGGTTGGGAGGCTCCTTGCGCTTGAGGTTGAGGTCGCGCACGAAGGAGTCAAAGTAGCGGTTGGAAATGTGGTACACGGAAGCGCCCTGCTCAATCCGCGCACCTTCGATCACGGTCGAGCGCACGCGGCCTGCCATCCCCCCCCCCCAGCCCCACGCTCAACGCGTTGGTTGCAAGTCTTTGTGTGGGAAGTGCGTGGCGGGTGTGCAGGCAGGTTTATATACCCCCTACGACGCTGGCCCTCTCGAAGACGTGAATATCGGCCATGGGCAGTCTCCGCCTCAGAAAGTGGGCCACTGACGCACCGCCGATACCTGTTGTACTAGTGGTGTCAAGCGGGGACGCTGGGGGGAAGGAAGGGGAGGACAAGGGGGCTTCACCTGCGCCGACAACGCCAATCTTGAGGACAGGGGCGGTGCAAGTATCACCATCACACTCGACCGCTGCACATGATTCCAATGCAAGCAAGCACACAAGTGCCACAAAGAGCAAGACTACCCTGCTCATCGCCAGGCTTCGTAGTTGTTGTTTGTTTTGCTTGGCCCTCAGGAAATGTCCCGTTTTCCGTCGACAAGTGTAGGCTAAAAATTTAATAAACAAACAGTGCCTGCGCAAGCGAGCACGCCCACTGAGCATTGCAACCGCTATGGAGTCTCGGCCCGACCCTTGTACACTTGGATAAATGTCACTGGTCGGGTTAAGTGCTCTCTGTAGCCTTAAGTGCTGTCAGCGTTTTGCGTTGCGAATTGATACTCAGACAAAACGTACCGGAGGTCGAAGATAAGACCTCTGCTCTCGTACTTCTCGTTCACCTCGTGCAGATACTCCACCATTTCCTTCCTCTTTTCTGCCACGGTCTGTGCTCACATGCGCGTCAACCGCTCCGACGTCTGCCGTCCTTTGGAGGGTGCAGTACCTCTTCCACCCTAACCTCTTGCTGGATGAGCCAAGGAAGGTAACAAACGGTAGCGTACCGCCACCCTTTTCTGACGTCTAGGTCGAGCATCCTCATGCCTTGGGCTGCAAGCAAGTGAGTGAAAGCCCGCTGCTGCTCGGCAGACAGTAAAAGCTTGTACCGGCAGGTCGCCATATGTTATTAACATGGCCAATGACCTCGTCCCATTCTTCTTCAGATAGCACGTCCTTGAAGAATGCTGCATTATACGTATCGTCATACAGCTGCAACCTTTCGACGTGCTCGTCTTCAATCTCGACTTCATCTATTCTGTACGTCCAAGCCTCTTCAGGAAGTGGCTCAGCAGCGCCGCCAACTTCGCCCTTGTTTTCTATTACAGTCATCTCTACTCCATCCTCCATCTCACTAGCGCTGTCAATTGCGTCAGACAGCGGTGTAACTTCACTTTTGGCACAGCAGCCCAGCAATCTCATGCAGTGTGCCTCGTCCTGGCGGGAGAAGGAAGCCTTCTTTCCTCTGCGAAGGGACTGGCAAAATATGCAAGAAATATAATAGCGTAATGGCTGCTGCGTAGTCCACATTCCTCGGTATGACCAGAACGGAAAGGCATGGCACCCTTTGCCCAAACAAGGCCTTTCCAAGGTCCACCTTCGAGACGGACGAGCGAGGTTGAAGATGGCGCCCCGAGGAAGATCTTACGTTCTCAATCTCTTGTTGGTCCTCCTCCTTGCTGCGCACGGAGCCAAGGGCTGGTTTTACTTGCCCGGTATTGCGCCCGTTGAGTACGAGGAGGGTACGTTCACGCAAACAGTCTGTTGCGAGAAAAATGGATTAACGTCCGATCGCAGGTGATCAGATCGCGGTGGACGTGAATAAGATCACGTCGATCCACACGCAGCTGCCCTTCAAGTATTACTCTTTGCCCTTTTGCCAGCCGAACGTTGTTGAGGATTCTCGAGAGTCCTTGGGCGAAATCCTTTCGGGTGATGTGATTGAGAACTCACTCTACAAGGTACCTTGCCACGCCAATCCTGTTAATCAATTTGAACCAATTTGTTCTCAATTCTCAATCACTATCAGATTTCGGCCAAGATCAACCAGACTTGCCAAGTGGTCTGCACGCGTACTTACTCCCCGGAGGTGGTCGCTCAGTTCGCCGAGAAGGTTCGCCAGGAATACCGAGTGCACTGGTACTTCGTTCCATGCTTGCAACTGCTCTTCCTTCTGCCTCTGGCTTACACACAATCGTTTCTTCCAGGCTTCTGGACGCTCTTCCCGGTGCCGAGAAGCACCTCATGCTTGAC